>JAOQGH010000019.1:76766262-76785606 GCA_025769975.1 Gallinago jamesoni
GGGATGGGATGGGATGGGATGGGATGGGATGGGATGGGATGGGATGGGATGGGATGGGATGGGATGGGATGGGATAGGATGCTCCCCGGTGTCTCCGAGGGATGTCTTTGCACGGTCTCACTTACTTGGTCAGCCTTGGTGGAGCGCGGGGACCACAGCTGCTGCCCGAGGGGAGGGAGCTGGGAGACAAGTGTGGTCTGGGTGGATGGGGTGGGTGGGAGCCTTCGGATTCCTCCCCCAGGACAGCTCTATTTGTGTCTGTCCACCGTCCAGCCTTCCTGTGGGTTACATTGACCCTCTGCCTTCCCTGGCCAGCCAGCCACCACATGGACATCTCTACAGAGGAGTCATCAGCCTCTCCTAACGAATCCCGTGAGGCACACGTCTGGCCTCCTTTTCCAGGAGGGCTCTGGAAAAGCGTGGGCTCTGCCCTTCCACTGTTGCCTTCAAGTTTTGAGGTGCTCAAGTGGGGCGGGAGCACCACGGGTAAACACACACTTGAATTTTCGAGAACCCAACCCCCAAACCTGCTATAAAAGCATGTGTCAAGCGGGTAGTGATTCATTCTCCTGGAGAATTAGGATCAAATGTTCTCCAAAGGCCACAAAAAGACAGTCTGTCCTGGACGTGCTGCCCAGAGGTGGTTCTCCGCCGACTTGTGCAGGCATGCATGGTGTCACTTGACAGGAATCACTGCGATTTACAAATGAGGAACAACAGATTCTGGAAACTATAATTGTGGTTAATGGGCAAGGTTTTCTAGCCCATAGCTCAAAACTTGACACTTACTGGCTTTTGTAAGGTTGTGCAATCCACCCGGACGAGGAGAAAAAGCCCCGTGGTGGGCTGGCGTGGGGTGCTTCACGCCTGGAGCAGCGAAGGGAGGGGCCGGGTGCCCGGAGGGGTCCTGGGACCCTGTGCCAGCAGGGAGCATTTTCCATCCTCATGCAGACCGACACACCAGCGTGAAAATCCTGGCTGTGCTGCAGTAAGTAGAGGTTTTAACGCTGACGACAGTGGGACCGGGTCGTGCTCACAAATTGTTTAATAAAGGTCAGGGAAACAGGATATGAGAGCAGAAAATGTTACAGTGGGAGGGGGGCAGAGAGCCAGTCTGCTTTCTCCGCTTGGCTTTGGCGGATTTGTCTTCCCCGATGTTTGACAAAGAAAGAAGCGTAATAATGTGAGAGGAATAGTATGTTCAAACCCATAAAGTTTAATTCATAGGTTTAAGAGGCATGTTTTGGATGAAAGCCTTAGCTGCTTTAGCACGGTTCTAGTGAAAGGGAATTTGTTCTTGCTCCCAATGCTTCAAACCAAATATTGTTCTTATTAAAATGTATGTGTCTACTTACGGTTGTGCTGCAGCTTTTAATTTTTTAAGATGAAAATCCAGTGCTTGAAACAAACTGTGCTAATACATGTCTAAATATTAAGAGATATATAGATGGATAGATTATATAGAAAATTCTGTTTAGACAGACACAGTAACTCTTACAGAGATGTCAAGAGCTCATTACTGGTTTTCCATTTTCAGACGAAGAAAGAGAGGCACAACAGTTCCGCACAGTTAAGATTAACAGTAAAATCACAAACAGAATTTAATTACGCTGAATCATAGTGTCTAGACCACATAAACCTCGAGCAGAAATCACTACTATCTATTTTCATTGGAATGACCATGTAGTAATAAAATTCTGGTATAAAGCCTTCTGCTCAGGCCTTATGAGAACCACGTATAAAAAGTCTCAGTCAGTTCTGAAAGGACCTCCTCCATCAGGAGGGTATCTCCATCCAGGTGAGACCATGAAGCAAAAATATCAGGGATGGATTCCTGGGGGATGAGACAACTTGGTAGCTGAATTGTATGTAGAGAACATCTCCTTGTGTGCTTGACTGAAGTGGCCCAGCTCCTGCAGAAAGTGTGTAGCTGTGTTAGTGTCGTGCTCTGCTGGAGGTGGTTGGTCATGCTGATGACTCAGCTTCCATACTAGATCAAGATGCTGCATGGAGGAACCTGTGTCTCTTCCTATAACCATGTGTCGGTACACCAACCTCCAAGTCAGTGCAGATCAGGAAGTGATTTTTTTTCCTGAGATTTCCAAGTGGTGGCAGTAAAAGGAAAGTTGAGTGATCAACCATGTATGGAAGGTATGAATCTTCAAATATGGAAAACACAATTCAAGAAGAGGTCAAAGCTGTGTACTGTTCAGAGAAAATCAAATCTCGTTTACTTTGTGACATACTTATCATCCCATTCATGCTAATTCTACAAAGTAAAATATATCTGTGGGGGGAAAAGTGTAGTATCGAACAGCAAATGCACTGGAGAAGATGTGCAAATTCCTACGGATATATCAAATATTCAACGTACACAATGTACATTATTCATTCAGCTCCACTTATTACTTCCACAAGGAAAGTGAGGGAAGTGACTTTGCCTGCTGTCTCCTCTTCCACCCTTCTCAAAGACCCCAACCACCCTCTACCTGCATCTCCACTGAAATCACAAACTCTTCTGCTCCAGTGGAACTCTGTTTCTGCTCCTTGCAGCAGAAAAAAAATATTTAGCAAGGGGAGAGCCAAGATCCTCAAACCAACTGTGCTTTAACCCAAACATCAAGGTGCACGGTGTTAATTTATGGTTAATTCCACTGGGCATTTTCCAGTCCCACAACACTCTTCCAGTAGCCAAGACTAGCCTCACCTCACTGGGAATACCCACTGGAGACATCTGCAGAGATTAATTTCTCAAGACATTTGGAGCTAACTGGAGATAGACCACTTGTTTCTGATTGAGGACAGAGATGACAGGTTTGGGCGTAGTATCAGAGTGGTGGGGCAAGTATTTTTTAGTAGGCAGAGTCTTGTGCTATTCAGTCTTTGGGATACACATAAAAAAGGAGGAGACATACCCGTTTTTGTTGTTTCCCTTTACAATGTGAAAATCTGAAGTGACTCCATCAAAGTGAAATAAATCACAGCCATGTAAAAAGGAGGTGACTTTAGAAACAGGACCAGTTTTTTTATAAGGGACCAAGCTAAGATCAAGCAAAGCTAAAAATGAAAGCAATAAGGTAGAAATTCATACTCCCAACCAATTCACAAGTAACTAAACTGAGTATTTTGCAATGTTTTGCCCAGCAAAGGTATAAAAATACAGCTATCAGAGGACAGTTTTTAAAATCTTTTGAAAAGTGCTTTCAAAGCCAGTGATCCTAAAACTTTCCCTTCCACTTTTTCTAATGGCTTTTTTAGTGGATTCTGCTATCATGGTGGAGTGTTGCTCTTCCTTCTACTGCAGTGGAAAATCTGGGAATATTAGCTTAGAAATAGCTCCCTGGACTAACTACAAGATGACCAGGTTGAGCTGTAGGTCTCTGACTTGCTATTCATTCTGCAGTGACTTTAGGAAAATGTTTACTATCCAAATTAAGAAGTGGATGATCTCACACAAAGTCATTCCTTCTTTAAGAAGCATGCCAAGATCAGAGGTTCTTATTATTAGATGGGCTGGCGAAGAAGTACTATCTGATTTCCTTGTGGGTGGTCTCCTTGCTTACTATTTAGGGGCCAAGTAGCTGGAAGATCTTAGAGCCAGGACTTTGAAGAGGAAATGTGCAACTAAGGAAAAGGCAGGTCAAATAACAGGTACGGAGCCAAATGTCACCCAGAGGACTGCGCCACTTAAAATGAGTTAACTAAGTTCATGCTTTGCACCAAGGACTCAGTCTAAATGCGCTCTTTAGTCACTAAGCTACTAAAAAGTTCAGAGGAATTTAATCCTGGTTGTGTTCTTCCGTTATGGAATAGCAGCATTGTTTGGGAGATAGCATTCAGGAGAGCTCCACAGGACTACCTCTACTATTCCCACAACAGAACAGGAGGTTTATCTGCTGCCTTTGGTGCTGCACAAAGACTGTCAAGCAGTTCTGTGTATCCAGGGCTTCCCCCCCAAAACAAAGAAAAGCAGTAGATTATTTTAATGATTGAAAATATTATTTATTGAAGAAAATAGAACAAGGGAATTTAGGTTAGTAACCATGTTTAATTGTCTCCTACTGTTTTTAATAGAATCCTAATGAGTAAATGACCTGTAAAAATAAGGGAATTAAGGGCAACACTTCCATAATTCATGACTTTAAAAAGAAAAGGAAGTAATTTTTCAAGGCTATAAAAAATATATGGTACAGCCATCATATAGCAGTAGAAGATCTTCAGATATAAGAGGGAAGGGGAGGCAAAATTAGCCAACAATAATATTATGATTAATGAAACAGTAACTGGGAAAATTAATTTTCTTCCCCTCCCACTCTCCATATTGAGTTTACAGCCTGTGTCATTTTTCCACTCATTTACTTTCCTCCTAATACAGTTGTTACCTGACTGACTTTAGAAATGAGTTGGTGAAGGGCTGAAAAACTTAGGAAACTCAAATATATCACACCTAGTCTTTTAAATGTTACTTAAGCATTATTTATCTTTTTTTAAGACTCCGGTTTAATGACTAATCTTTTAAAAATCCATAGGTGTTTCCATATGGTGTTGTACATTTAAGAATTTAAGTTAAACTATACTTGTAATGTCACTTAATATTTATAATGTCCATCCTTTTGATTGTTAACTGATGCATTCATGTACAAATAATATTATTATTTTTTCCCAGTGGCTTCCTAGAGAAGCTCAAAAAGCCGACCAGAACGGTCCTCCTGCAATTTGATCAACTCTGCTTCAGGAGAAAGGTCAGTGAATAAACAAAAAAGAAGGAAAGCAATTAATGATATGCCTTAGACACTCAGTTGCCTGGATAAAGTGATGGCAAAGTGAATAAGAAATGGGACAGAATGAGAATAGTCATACTTTGAACTTAATTTCTACAAGTCTGAATAAACTTTCCCAAAATGGAATACACTGTAGAAACAGATTCTTAGGAATCTACTATTAAATTTTTTGTGATATTATAATTTCATGTAGTCTGATCTCCCACTAAAGCCATATTCTTGTATATAGTTTGGCAACATCTATACAGTACCTATATATGTCTGTTAATTCTTTGCATGCCAGTGTATTCGGACTAAAGTCCTTGGACTTTGTTTAATAAAAGAGGTAAATAAAATAATTCAAATAATAAATAAATTATTTATCACAAATACTACATCACTTCCAATGCTGCTGCTTGGGGCAGGTAGGTAAGGAGATGGTTTTGGATAGATTCCTGTAGAGTGCTGATGTAGCTGCCTGCATGCACTTGAAGATGAGCCAGACAGGACCTGAGCGAGACCTCCTGGAAACCTCAGGTACTATTAAGCATAAGAAAAGGAGTTTTGGCTGAGTACATGATGATTATTAACCCCCAGAACCTGTCTGAGTTGAAAGCCACACCACCACCGCTCATCAGGCAGATGTTTTAGTGGGAAACCAAATGCCCATCGGAAAAGTCATGTAAATACTCTCAGAGTAGGGCAAGCCTGGCACCTGCTCTCAACTAGAGACCCCAGCGCTATGATGGGTAATCCTGACACTTTTTGTTGTTTTTCCCTGGCCCACTGAGCCTCCGTCCAATGGCCAGTGGAAATGCTCCAACACAGTCTGATGAGTATGTTGTTCCTTCCTACTGCAAATTGTCTATAATTTGACAGTCTGGCTTCCCTCATGAGAGACACGGGCTGGAAACCTTGGAGGCTGTGAAATTAATTGAATCTGGGTCTCCCATATGTCGAGCGAGGACTCTAATCACTGAGCTATTGTTTAATGGAGAGCCTACCACTTCCTCTTCCACTTGCACTTGCAATTAGTGAACCACTCTTCTGTTGTGGTTTTTGCTCGTTTCATTTGTTGTTTTTAAAAGAAGATGCATCACTAATTCCTTTCAGGAAAAGTTTTTGGACTGTAACAGAGGGAATATCTATCTGATAACTCTGATAAAGGAGCTTAAATTCCAGGGTGGATCTGCATTGAGGATATCTCTCTGTCCTCCCCTGCTTGGCTGTGCTTAAACATCTCCCCTCTCTTTTTTATGTCTTTCCTACCTGTCTGAGCTACGGACCCATGGAGCTATTGCCTTCCTCAGGGTGAAGGATTCTGCTACAGACACTTAAAAATTAGGCAAGAAAGTTGGACCAAAATGCTTTTTTTTTTAGGCTATAGAGGTCAGCTAGCTGCTTTTGATGGTGATTTTGATCCCCTGGCAGCACTGAGCTGTGCTGTGCAAACTTTGCAGAAACCCTGGGAATGGGTATTTCACACAGGGGTCTGAATACCTGCCCTGCTTCAGCTGCAGGTGAGAGATTCCTGCTTTGGAGGAGCTGAGGACGAGCCAGATATTCACATGCAGGTGGGAATGCTGTTAGCTGTGAGGGTCCCAGTCCCTTCACTTGCCGGCAGATTTGGAGTGTTTGGGGAAAGACGCTGTTTCTGCAAGAGGATGAGTGGGAGCTCTGAGATGCAGACGTGTAGGTATCACAACAAAATCTTATGTTATTTATTGGTCACCGATAAGGCAGGAAGATACACAAAAAACAGCATTCCTGACTTTTAAAAAAAGATATTCCTATTATTTGAAACAAAATTTAGTGTGCTTTACAGGAAGTTTTGTTGCCCACCAGCACTCAGTGCTTGCTTTACTGCAAAATTTCATGCTATTTTGTCTGAAAACTAAATGGTAACCATAGATGTTTGCTTGCTTTGCTTTCAAACATGTGAACTCTCAGGTTAAAGACTGATAGACAATACCAGAAGAACTCTTCAACAAGTCTCTGTCTATTTTCTTATGACATTGATAGCTGAGGTGAGAGTGGCTGTGAAACTCCAAACTATGCAGCGTGGGTAAATTCAAGAGGTTATACTTGTCTAGACTGATTATAAATATACAGAGCTAAACAAGTATTGTCCTGTCTTAGTTTATTTATTGATTTTAAATGTTATTCACTTCACTGGAAAACTCTGAAGCACTTTTAATTTTATTTTATATTGTAACTCTCAAACTAAGATTTCGTTTGCCATATTATAACCTTGAGAAAATTTTCATGGCTGAGCTATAACTGAAGAATTACATTTATAATGAAAGTAACAATAGACTTGAATCAAAAAAATCCAAACATTGTTACTGAATATGAAGTATTATATGTATACTACAGGTTTCCAAATGAAAGATCAAGCCATTTAGAAATTTAGGAAGACCCATCAGACACTAAGCTTAAAATCTGTTTTCATATCTAAATACACTCTTCATGAAATTCATACTTTTAAGGAAATCTTCTAAATTATCTGAACCCTCACTTGTTTTTCTTCATTTGTTAAACAGGATTTAGTGATTTCACGAGTGTTTTTAACCCTAATGTCTTTGGGGCAGCAATGTTGGTCTTCCACGTAGTCGCCAAAATTCCTCTCTCCCACAGGGACCACAGGTATTTCAAGATACTTGATTCAGAAAATCTCCAGTAAACCTGAAGTGAAATTTGAGGCCAGCCTGATTTGAAGAAAAAAACTTTACACTGGAAACTGGGGACCTGAGTTCTGCTCTCAGCCTCTCTATCAATCTGCTGAGCTGCTCGGGCAAGTTAATATCTATCTGTTTCTTTGCTTATCATTTGCACGGTTTTTGTTTTCCGATGGTAATCCAGACAATATAAATTTCATATTGTATGTTTCCTAAAAAGGGGATTAATTTTTACTTGAGCTTCCATGGATGGCTTAATACAAATAATATTAATAACTATTAATAATGGTTGATTAAACTTTTGGACAAAAGCATTTTTCATAAATATGCAAACTGAAATGGTCAGATTTTCTCACCTTATATGTTTGGGAACAGAAGATGACAGTTTTTTGCACTCCTAGCAGTATTCTATGTGAAAAGATCTATGTCCATGGATGAAAATCTGGCAGTGAGTACTCGGCTTCCTAAATATGTGATACAGTTATATGCAGTGTTTTTTTGTGCATTATAAGATCTTGGTCATGAAATCTGAATATGAAATACATATCTGAAGGTTTCTGAGAATTGTCAGCAGCAGTTACGTCCAATATTTACATTTTTTCACATATTTTTCATTTTTTTATATCTACAAATAAAGCTGAAATCAAGGAAAAAAGGTAAAAATCACAAGATTACTACTTTTCTAAGCGTTCTTGCGTCTTTGGGTCTTCTAACAACATGTTGTAAGGAGTAGATGCTAAGCTTTCAGATTTCTTTACACACTCAGAAGTGACAAATTAATTTGTCCCAATGTGAGATATTATTTATGAATGGGGTAATAGTTCTTGCATTAGTATCAGTGGTTAAGAGCTCTGAAGCCAGGCTAATTTTAGGGGCAATTTATGATATTCTAACACAAACCAGAATGAAACACCACATGAAAACTTGTGGAAATTATGGGGTACACCAGCAGTATAAAACACATCAAGATTTTCATAAACACAAAGAGACCTTTTGCAATAAAACACTATTGTTTTGTCAACCACATACATCAAGCATGTCAGAGTGTTTTCCTGTATAAATTTCTTTCATGACTGATGGTATTTCTCTACATCCTAGGAGTGTGAACACAGCACCTGCAAATGGAAAACATCTCAATGTACCAGATACCTTAGTAAGAAAAGGTTTGGTGGTATTTTGAAATCAGTAATCCTACCCTTGATTATATGCAAAAATGCACAACAGAGAAAAGAAAGCGGTGCTTGGAGTATTTTGCTGTTGACATCATTGATTTCACATTTCTACCCATAGATTGGTGCTTAAATATGGAGGCATGAACACACCATGTTTCCCCCTTGCTGTTTTGAAGGTTTCACTCTTTGCTAAGCTAAATGCTGAAAGAGAAAAAATGTAAATAAGGAAGGAAAAAGAAGGGAATTTGAGCACTACCACTATAAAATTCTAACATTACACACAGTAATTGCATGTTGTGATATGGTTTCATGCTAATTGTGATGATACTGGATAAAGAAACTCAGTCTGAAAGTTTTCTCAAAAGTTTTCTCAAGTCACAGCCAGAACCAGTTTTTGGATGATGGCTGTATAATGTAGTCAACTTAGGCTGTCAAATACAGA
This sequence comes from Gallinago jamesoni, assembly GCA_025769975.1. Lineage (NCBI taxonomy): Eukaryota > Metazoa > Chordata > Aves > Charadriiformes > Scolopacidae > Gallinago > Gallinago jamesoni. The sequence goes on from JAOQGH010000019.1 coordinate 76,775,315, forward strand.
TTTAAAAAGATGATGAACACAACATTTGTCTTGTTCCTCTGCCTGCACAGCTGACACACAGTTCCTCCATGAAGTACATGGAGCACCGCGCTGCAGCAATGGGCGCACGCTGTACCCACCCTTGGTGCAGTTCTGCTCCTGTTCCATTCTAAAAATGCCAGTAGTCCACGGGGAGATGTAGCAAAGAAAGTTTCCTTTCCTTGTCATCCTTTCCCCCTGTTTTCTCCTTGCCTCGATGATTTATTGTAGACATTATTACACGCTAAAACACGCCTTCAATGCAAACTTTAAAGCAAGCCCTTTGCAGTTACAAAGCTCAGCCATTAACAACGGCCATGGGAAGCTAAACCCTCAGCAGCTCTCTGGATTGCCCTTTGCACGAGACAAACTGTAAAACGATATGATCTAACAACAAACGAAGAACTGATCCCAGCGCAGACATGGCTTTCCATTCTGCAATATCTGCATGAAAGGAGAATATGGTTAAAACCGTCGGCGGCCACGAGTTACAGGAATAGCTGGTGCTTCCAGGAATGAGAGCATTCCTAATAAATCTGTGGGCATCGCGTTTACCACAACAACGGCAGGTTTTCTTACGTTCACGCTACAGACCTTCAGAATGAGCTTTTTTATTGAACTTCCATAAACCCCACCGGTGGAGCAGGACTGCCAGACAGCAAGAGAGCACTGTGAAACATCACCCTGGAAACGCCTCCAAAGGGATGTTTGTGTGTTTAGGGGACACTGTTCTTCCCCTTGCCAAATATAATTTTGTTAAAGGATTCAAGGAGTGAAAAAACATAGTCTCTAATGGCATGGCCATGTGCTCGCTACCTTCCAAAACCAACAGTACCTGCAGAGAATCCCAATTTCCTCCTAGCTCTGCTTTACTTTCCTGATAATAGTAAAAACATACAATCTGAATGGGAAGGATTTTTATTTATTTATTTATTTATTCTGCTCATTTACCGGTTTTTATAATCTCCTTGTGGATTAACACTAAGTCTAGCATGCAAAAGTATCTTTCCACAGGATGTAATCTGCTTAAAGACTGAATGGTTTTGGCCTATGGCAAGGGTTGAAAAGATAGTACAGCCTTCCTCAGGCTCTCACATCTGGCTTGTACTCATGGAAAAAAAAAAATAAACAAGAAAAAAAAATCCCAGAAGACTAGCTGCCTTATTTTGTTACTAAATATTGCGTACTTCGAAGCCACCTCATCTTAGAACTTTACAAATACATAGGACTGCCTTCGAGAGCTGCACATTTAATCCAAGAATCAAAACACAAGTTTCACAGTACCTATTTAAAATGCTACTTCCTTCCATAAATCATGGTTATACCCTGGTCCTGGGCAGTAAGGGATAAACGCTCATGATGCAGCTGTATTGAGCTTAATTTGGAGACAAACCAAGTGGACATCCGCCCCCATGTTTCTGGCACAGATATGCCATCACCTACATTATAAAAATATCCAGTGCTATTGAAAGCGTCCACTGAGCCATTGATAATAAGTTAGTAGAGCTCCAGTCTAGGATATGGATAAGTTCACCTTTTTTCCCAATTTTTTGCAGCAGAGGCAAGCGCACGTTAACCCAGAGCTGCCCCGCTGTAAGAACCATAAATAGTGGTGGAAATGTCAGTTCTTCCAGCTTGGGCAGATCCATCAGGGCTGTCACAGCGTCCCCCCCTCGCCTTCCCGCCCCTCTTGTGCCGAGTGACACAATGGCGCCAGGATGGACCTGCCGTCACGCGTCCGCCCCCAAAACAGCCAGGCTGAACCCCTCCTTCAATAACCAAATTATACGACGACGATGAATACGCATTTATCACCACGCTGCCCCAATGGTGCTACTGACTCAGCTCGAGACCACAAACAGTAAAGCCCTGTTTTAATGGCCAACACCAGACATAAAATTTATGCTCCTCTGGCTGCCTGTGGTTGCTGTTCTTGCTGCTGAATAAATGGCTCTATCTTCAAAAGATCTGGTTGACCTGCTGATTCGAAACCGCTTCCCAGCAGCAGTTAACAGTGGACCCCCAGCTGAGATCAAAGGTGGCCCTGTCTGCACGCAAAAGAGGCCTTTTGAGGAGGCAGCAGCAGGAGCATCTCTGCCGGGGAAGTGCAGCCTGAAAAGGTCCCGGCTGCCCATCTCTGGTAGCACAAAACTAGGGCCTGATCCAGCACTGCAAGAGATCCTGGGGAGGGCAACTGCAGGAAACTCTGGCATTGTATCACCCCTCAGTATTGCCTGCAACGTTTTCTTTAGAAAAGGAGACAGAACTCAACCATCTTTCAGCCATAGCAATTTACTATGCTCTGTTGAGAGCTATTAGATGACCTCATTGCGTCTTGTTTTTCATGAATGCCACAAGTGCCAGGTCTTCTCCAACATCTCCCTATCCCCCTACGTTGTGTAGACCCAAACTCATCTCTGAACTTGGCTCTTGGGAAAACTGTGGCAGAAGTTAACCCATGGTTGCATCAGCAACTCAGTGCTTCTTATGAAAGTTTTGTTTTAATGCACATGCAATTTTCCCTACCGCACTCTGCATTGATACAGCCCTCCTCCTCTTTAGGGAGTTGGGTTAATTCAGATTTTTATGAAGCTGGACATGTTGCTGTGGAGAAGAGAAGGAACAGGAATGAAATATCTTTTCTTTGGTGAATATTTTTGCAAAATACAGTGGGTGAAATTTTGCATTTTTAAGAACTAGCTGACAAATAGAAAAAATAATCCAAAAATAGTAGAATTTTTTTAAAAAAAAATCTAGCCCTTGAGCTAGGCAAAAGTAACCTGTAGCAAAAAAGAAAGACTGTTCTGCCTCTGTTTCAATCAGAGATCACATCAGAAGAGTGTCTGGGATGCAAACACGAGTTTTCCATTTACCTGAAAATACAAAAGTACAAACCCTAAACATGTTTCTCTGTGTGTGTGTGCATGAAATTCTTTTATTTTTGGGGGGGCAATCATCTATGTCCACTTTATGGCATCTTTGAATACTGGAATGAATTAGTAACGGAAACATTTAAAATTGTGTAGATCCTAATCCTAATGTTTACCACGACTGACTTTGGGACAGTTACCTCAGTAAACCTCATGTCTGAATATTTGATGAAACCAACCTCTGAAGAAATGATATATTTTATAGCCTACCTCCGGACTGAGGGTGTCAAACATAAATAAACATAAATACATACAATATGCCCACTACCCACTTCTAAAGTTGCCACCAAACCACTGGCCTGATTTACTTTCAAGTGTTGTGTTTATTTTTATTTCATGGTCTTTTTATTTATGGAATGTTATAAATATGCTAGGTCAGGCATTAATTTAAAAAAATAATTACTCAGTGAATGATTTTTTTTCAAAATTTCTACATTATTTCATAAAGCTATAGAAATAGAGGTACCCAATGGCCTCAACTTTAGCCCTAAAATGGACCATGAATGAAAATATTCTCTTATGAATGTTCATGTATGTCAGGAGGCCATTAACGGACTGCGGTAATTGCCTCCGCCTGATCATGGGACTAATGCTGGCAGAAGAATTGTGAAAGAGGGACACTGTCATTCCTTGTGAAATAACAGCTAAGGGCTGTTATTTCTTGTTTCTGGAGACCAAACCTCCATGGAACACGTGTGGATAGACAAGTAAGATTGGTCTATACAAAAAGAAAAATATGAACAGGTAAAAAAATAATATACATATTGAAAATACGAGGAAGCAGAGAAGACGGCCATGCCACTCAGTTTCTTTTCCAGACAGAACATGCTAGTGAAGAGATCGTGTCATTCTCATACAGTGTAAGCATCCTCAGGCTCTGATCTTATGTGCCTCTTGTACCATGAAGACCATATTGACTGGTTTAATCACTTCTCTCGGCACCTTGGTTGCACATGTCTCAGGAGGTACCCCATTTGCCTGCTTCCTGTTCTTTAGGTGTACTACCTTCAGCAGTAAATGCACAAAATTATTAAGACTAACTGAAAAATGTAGAAACAGAATCCTTGACCCAAATGAAATGAAATTGAAATCATTTTGCCATCAAAAAGCGGGTAGAAGAGAAAAAGAATATATGAAATAATCGAAAGTATAGTAATCATGGGCCAAGTTGTAGACAGAAAGCTTCTCAAAATAGGTGCTTATAATGGAAAGTATTAGGCAATTTATAATGGAAAGTATTAAGCAACCTTGATTATGTGAGTCACTGCCAGTTCTTCCTAGAATAAGACCTTAACCTATCATATTTACTCTCTTTTCTTAGGAAGGCTTCAGTTGGCGATGTTCCCTGAGAGTCAGGACACTTGAGCTTTGTTGGACCAACAAAGAAAGTAATTCCATAGCTGAGGGTGTTCCACTGCAAACCTGCTCCCTTTTCTCCTGTCAAACAGACAGCAGTTGCTGGGCTTTTCCTTACCAAAACCACTAGTCTTAGGTGGGATCAGTGGAGAGTTGAAAAAGGACCTCTTTTTAGAAGGGCATCCATAAATCTCCAATCATCTGGTGGACAGGTAAGTAGGTAAGATGCCCCTCAGTGCTCATCCAGGAAATTTTCCTGGTAGTTTTGCATTTTTTCCACTGGTCCAGTTTTTATGAATTCACTCGTTTAGAGGCTGAATTTTCAGGGCTGATAAGACAGGCACTGCTTAGCATTCATCTTGCTCCATGGAAACAAACCAACAAACAAACCACCTGAGTGTTGCATTTCAGCTTGACATTGTTCCCTAAGGAAAGTGAGGCCCTGCAGCAAGGAGGTGAAGAGAGGGTCAGAGGAATTTTCCTTGGTGGGTGTTGTTCAGGGAACAAGTGAAAGCCGGCAGCACAAAGAGCTATGGGGAAGTCCTCACATTTATGAGCTGGGGTTGTTACAATTTAGGACTATTTTGAGCTTGGAGCAGTCAAAATTCAACCTGCTTAGCGTGAAGTTAGTTTCAACAACACGTTTGAGGGATTTATTCAGGCATACTTTATTCTGTTTTCTCCACAATCTCATAATGCACTGGTAGTCCAGATGCCTAAAATTACTGGAACTTGGGTAGTCCCTGAAGGGGAATCCAGTAGTGCCATGGACAATGAGGCTGACCACTGGAGAGCCATTTTGACTTATCTGCCATTTGAGAGATGAGTGGAATTACTTAATCAAGGGTTTTCTTCAGCTTAACTTATATTTCTGTGTGTCAAATTTTGGGGGAGGGACCCACAACTTGCTGCATCTAAGGTAAAATCTTGCTCCTTTACTGCAATGGAGAAATCAAGGAGAAGCCCTAAAGCCCTGTCATTAGGGGATGTTACTTCATCATCTTCTTATGAAACTTATGGCATTGTTCTACTTTATATAATAATTTTATCCTTTTCCTTATTTTCTGTAATATATACAGGTTTTGACGATGACATCTTTTGATAAAATGCTAGGAACCCCAAAAAGTTGTTCCCAAGGGTCAGAGACTTGTATAATAGGAATAATAGATGAAATGTATTGAAATATGGGATTTTATTTATTAATTTATTTGTTTACAAATAAGGCATCTGTTTGGGAGGTCTCTGTGGACGGACTCTGCAAGCTCTGGTATGCTTAGCTCAGTGGAGCTGCCTACACGAGGAGGATTAACAGTGGGTAAGTGTGTGCAGAGTTCTGTTCTAAATTTGAAACCGTATATAACATAAATAAGCCAAGTGTAACTAAACAGGCAGTGGGTCATTTTTCCACACTGCAGTGCGGTTGCTGGAGAAGCACCATCGGTGGCATAGCTATCTGAGGAAGGATCATCTATCGAGTGATGACTGAACCTTGGGATACTCCACTTCTGTGCACACTTTACCGCAGAAGCTCCACACATTCCTCACTGTCTGATACACTTGTTTTCATGTCTCGTTGAGATGGCGGAATTATATTCTCTTCATTTTAGAGATGGCAGTCTGTACAAAGGGTTTGTAGGCTGGATTCAGCCTATACAAAAAGCCTAAAAAAGCCTATTACAATGTTACCTAAATTTGGAGGCACCTAAGCAGTTTAAGGGGTGTACCTTTCTTTGTGGCTCACTCTTTGGTTGTTCTTAAGAACTGGCCCTGAGCAAACTGTCAGGCTGAGAGAGCTGGGGTTGTTCAGCCTGGAGAAGAGAAGGTTACGGGGAGACCTTAAAACAGCCTTTCAATATCTGAAGGGAGCTACAGGAGAGCTGGGGAGGGACTGTTCACGAGGAAGCGTAGCGACAGGACAAGGGGCAACAGTTTTAAATTGGAAGAAAGGAGATTTAGATTAGATATTAGAAAGAAATTCTTTACAGTGAGGGTGGTGATGCCCTGGAACAGGTTGCCCAGGGAAGTCGTGGATGCCCCATCCCTGGAGGGATTCAAGGCCAGGCTGGATGGGGCTTGGAGCAACCTGGGCTGGTGGGAGGTGTCCCTGCCCAGGGCAGGGGGGTTGGAACTCGATGATCTTTAAGGTCCCTTCCAACCTAAATGATTCTATGATTCTATGATTCTAAAGCTGGACTTACACTAGTTTCCACCCTTTGCTCCCAGTGCTCTGCTGTGTGTCCTTTCGTGTGTAGAGCCTGCATAACGATGCACCTGGCCCACCATCATTGCATTCTGACATCGATTACATCATCTCAGATGTACAATAAACTCCACATCTAATACTTTGTGTGACAAATTGAATCACAGTCAGACTGTAATCAAACATTGTAGATAGCATGCAGTAGTCTATTCAAGGAAGTGGAAGCAAGAATGCCCCTTGCCAAGACAGTTTCATTCATCCGTCTAAACAATCTGAATCATTTCATCATGACAAACAATCCCAAGTTGCCTTTATCTGCATACTTAGAGTCTAGTTAGACTTGTTAACTTGTGGATATCTGTCAGCACACGCTGCACAACCGCAGTATAAAGCATTATCATGTATAACATGATGACAATGTGTTCAGCTGAAAAAAAAAAAAAAAAAAAAAGAAAAGAAGCTCAGTGTTTGGATGAGCTACCATCTATCTCCATGAATGGTATTAACAATTATGAGAAAACCTTAATAAATTCAAAATCTTACTGAACTTGTCAATTTTTCTAGATAATTAAACAATACTACCTCCATCTTCACAGATTCTAATAAGTGCAAATATTTAATATTCTTTTGGGGAGTACTGCAAATACTGAAACAACCTGAACTTGGGGCAACTTGAACATGTTACTGTCACAATACTATGTAGCGACCACTTGGTACTAGGCAGATCTGCCTAGAAATCTGGGTTTCCAATTTGCAATAAAAGCTGTTTCTGTTTCAAATATAATTTGGTCCAAATCACACTAAAACCATTTTTATCAATTTGAGCATAAAATTTGATATATATATTTTTTATATATATTTATATTTATATATATTTATCAATTTTTATAAATTGATAAAACAACAACAATTTGATAATTGATTAATTGATAAAACAAAGAAACTGAAATAAAATAGCTTGCAAGGACCTGCAGCCGCTCAGTAAAAATCAATATTCTTGTCTTTTTCACCAGGGCTAAACATGGATATCCATCTCACAAGATCTGGGGACATCAGCCACATTGACCAAGAGTACCAAGGACAAGCGGATGATCAAATGCTGTAGGGAATTTCTAAGAGCACCAAATTCTCAGTTTAGGAAAAGCCCACTAAACACACCTCAGGAGTGAGGACCTATAAAATTGATGTGGAGTGATTTTCCAGCAATAGTTTCACAAAAAATGTTACATGTGTTAAGGTAAAGTTTAATTTAATATTTTTAACCATGTAGTATGTTTTTGATGAACTGACATTTCCTATTAAAATGTTGCTTTATCAGAAAATAGATAACTTCGTTAATCCTGCTTTGTAAATGGAAGCTGAATGATGAATTCCCAAGGTCAAAAAACCACATATGGTTTAGGACCAAGAACAGCATGATGGTTTTGTTCCTACCACCCTGAAATGCAGGGGTTCCTCTTTGATCTATACCTCTAGGCATCCAAAGACAGGCAAAAGGCTGGGCTGGAAGTGACTACCCACAACTTCATACAGTTGTTGTATCAGCCAATTTCTATATACCAAGAAGCAGATATTGCCAGTTGTATTCCTTTCCTAGAGATTCACCTCCTAGTTGTGAAGGCTGTGAGTACTCAGGTTTTTTTTCCTTTTCATGTAGCTATAATATCTACCAACAAAATTCCAGATTTTTTTTTACTTCAAAAGTTCTTTTTTTCCTGCATGTGGCATGGGCCACAAAACGCAATAAACTAAACAGTAACTAGTTTACTACTATTTTTGACCTGATTTTGCCAACTTAATAACCTGACAAGAGAAAAAGAAAAAAATATTCTGGATTTAACCCTTGAAGTCTACTGTCAGTAACTTTTCATTCCAAATGAGAAAAAATTCATTCTGATCTACTGAAACAAACATTCATGACACCCACAGCACCACAAAACCCTCTCTAGTGCTGTGAGAAGGGGGCAAACAAAAATAGCAAGAAGTTAAATGTGCGTGGCCAGAACTGTTGTAATTTGTGAAGGGTTAAGCCATGCTCTTCTCAAGGCCACCAACAGCAAGGAGAGGACTACAAAGGAGTAGTCTCTGAGCCAGTGCTGAGGAAACTCACTTTAGTGCTCATCTAGATATGAGATTAGATTTAATCATTTAGATTAGGAAGAAATTCTTTCCTGTGAGAGTGGTGAGACCCTGGCCCAGGTTGTCCAGAGAAGCTGTGGATGCCCCATCCCTGGAGGGGTTCAAAGCCCCCAGGAGGGGGGCTTTGAGCAGCCTATTCTATGACTATTCCTTTCTAAATGATACCTGGTGCTTCTGCCAGACAGATGTAATTTTGGTTTCTTCAGAGCGCAGAAGTTAGGATCTCCCCTTGGTTCCTCATAAATCCATTTGGGAAGATGAGCAACAGCATGACTATTTTCAACCTTTAATAATAGCGTGCAAATACAGCATTCCAGGAGCTTGCAGAGTGTTTGCTACACTTTACTCTGGCCAAGATCCCTCACTCAAACAATTGCTGAGCGTGATGAACGGCTTTATAAAAAAAGATCTTCGGTTAAATAACACAGAGTGAGATAAAGCTCATGAAAGCATTTGGAGGAGGATTAGAATGATGTGAAAAGATTCAAGGCAGATCAGTTCTGACATTTTCTAGCCAACACTTGTTGTGCAACGAAGCATTCTTGGAACTCACACAACTCAATAAACATTTCTAATCAATAATTAAAATAAATACAGGGATTACAAATACATATTGGAGAAATACATTTCCTCCTAAATCCTTCATACCTTTGACATTATATCTCTGATTCAAGTGTAACTCAAGTATATTTAAAGCAATGAGCAGGATGAAAACTTTTTATAGCTACACATTGCACAGCGTGTTAGTAACAATGCTTCAAGATTTGCTCCCTTTTTTCCAACATTCAGTATATCTTATACTTTACATATTCTGCATACAAATGGCCAATAGGAGTTAAATTACTCTCTTCTGTAGTATTTTGCCGGGTACCACACAGAATCACAGAATGAAATGAGGTTGGATGGAACTTCTGGAGATCATCTAGTCCAATTATCCTGCCAAAGGAGGTTCACCTACAGCAGCTTGCACAGATTTAAGGAAAAAGTTCATACTGGGCAAAAGTGCAGCAGCAGAAGGTTTTAGTTTTGTCAAAGCAAAGTGTAGGCAGTCTTTTCTGACATGGTTTTCCAAACTGTGAAGACCTTTCAAACGTTGTAGCTGTGGTAACTATGGGAGCTTCCTTGGTTGAGCACGTACTCCTCAAAAATGCCTCCTGAACCCATATTGCCCTATGGAGGTGCATTTTCCAAGGACCTGTGATGGAAGAGGCAGGAGATAACCAATGCAATGGAAAAAATTTTTGAAAGAGAAGTTTAGATTGGAAGAGAAGCTGCACAACACCTCAGATGTCCTCAAATGTTCTTGTACCAAGAGAAAATGAAAAAAAGCCAATGGTCACAAGAGAAGGAATATGACTCCAAGATTACCCCAGTAAAACAAATGGTAAAATGGAAGAATTGACCTATATTTAGTCTCTGTCGTGGAATGAATAATTGCACTGAAATACCAATGCCAAGATCAGAGCAGGGGTGGAGTTAAGAAACCAAAGATTGCTGTTTTCCCCTGCACTGTGCTGGGATGTTCTCAGGCTCCCGAAAACATCTGTCACCACTGAGCAGGGTCCCAGACAACACACTTGGTTTTCAACAGTCATTTCCTCATCTCGAATGATTTTCTGATTTCATTACTCAGGAAAGATTAAAATGCT
>JAOQGH010000019.1:76789479-76833273 GCA_025769975.1 Gallinago jamesoni
AAAAGAAAAGAAAAGAAAAGAAAAGAAAAGAAAAGAAAAGAAAAGAAAAGAAAAGAAAAGAAAAGAAAAGAAAAGCAAGGACACACGCAAGCAGCTGGAGAAATTTGTCTTTAAGGGGATGCCACAAACTTGTTTAACCCTTCTGTTACCGGGTGGCTTGGCTGCTTCCCCCTCCCTCTTCCTTCTTCCATATCTGACAGCGTAAGTTCCACTCATATTGCACTCCCACTAAATGCCAAGTTGCTGCAAGTCGAACAGCTCTGGCACTTACACCCACATACACCTGTTTCCTGACCGACAGATACATGACGCGTAACTTACACCATCATGATGGAACTCAGCAGTGTTTTCTGAGTTCATTTATTAATTTTTTTAAGTACTCCAGGGGCAACACAGGCAGAGGGTGTTTCCTGCTCTGGCCTCACTCCATTTAAGCCCCCTTCACTGTCCGTGAGGGATATAAATGGATGGATTTGCAGAATCTCACTGGGGAGATAAGACAGACGCTGCTGCCATGGTTCAACGGTGGGACATGTGGCATTCATGGTTCATTACATATAACATGGGACTGGAAAGCAACACCAGTGACTCCACACATCTGTCTACAACTGGGGAGCTAGACTGGCCAATTCAGATATGTCCAAACAAAAGTTGGCAGGATTTAAAAAAAATGGGAATGGGCTCCTGCAAGAATCCAGGGGAGTGAATGTGAAGAAATACGGTCCCAAGGAACTCTTCCCTGGTTGGGTCTGAAACAAGGCAAAATGTGGGACAAGCTTGGAAAAAACAGAAGTTGTGCTGAAAAGATGGGAAAAGAAGAATCTTAAAATGTCAAATACAAGAGTTTGTTTTTTCATAGTGTATATATAGCAAACATCCTCACTGTTTTGTTTCTTCTGTATGTTATCGTGCTTACAATTTTCCATTCATATGAGCATAATGTTTCTGGAACGGATTGGTGCAATCTATTTAAAATAATTTTCCAATCAAGCTATATCCTAGAGATGGAAGTTAGGTCTATATTTAAAGAAAAGGATTTGATATTCATCAGCACATAAAATATAGTAGTTCCTGAAATATATTTTAAACTCAATTGATAGACTTCACCCTTCAGCCCCTGTTGAACAACCATGAAAATGGATATCTACTTTTTTTTTTTTTTAATAATTCAAAGTGAACTCTCTATATAGCAATATACATTGTCTTAATACACAAATATACATACACATTTACCTGTGGATGTATAAGACCAGTGTAGGTCATCATTGATTTCAGAAAGTAATGGTTCTTACTGTTTCACCTGTCTTGTTTCTGAAACACCTTGAATTGCCTCTTATATTTCTTCTGAATGCAGAAGAGTTATCATGGTCATCAACTGAGATCCACCTGACCCCAAACTACTTTTTTTTTTTTTTCTTTTTCTCTGGAGAGAGACAGAAATACTACCCCAGTACAAAGAAATGCTGATAAACAGAAAAATCAGACCCCTCAGTGTTCCTCAGCCAGACACAAACCATCAACAGGAAACATGAGAAGCTCATCACTCCCTTCACAAATCTGGTTACAGCCAAGGGGATGAGACTGACCTCCAGAGTAGAACAAACTTAGAATTTCCCTGGTTTGTAGTAACTAAGTGACCACCTAACGGTTGTTCTCTGCTTGAATTGTATCAGCATGTCATGTTTCAGACATGGCTTCTTTCTTGCAGATGTGCTCACCACATCTCATTCATGGTGCTCTACAGAAGCAGGAGACATGGATCTGCCCATACAGGCTTCATGCCTTAATGGTTCTCCACACGGCTGTAATCCACATCTTTGGCCAATCGTACCAACTTCTGCCCCCTTCCTTCTTTGTTGAGCCTAGACATCAAAATTGTGTCTTTAAGCTTGATGCCAGGTAAGTGTACACACAAAATCTGACTTCAGCCCAGAAAGACTTTCCAGGTTTCCCTCTAGAGCCAGTGATTCTTGTCTGGGCCATTGAGCACCCACCACAATCACCCTGGGGAGGACACCTTCTCTCTCTTCAGTGCCTAGAGAGAAATGGGCCTCCTCCAGGTTAACGTTACCCTTGAAAATATTGATGACAATCAAGTAGATTGAAGGGGCATCTTGAGGAGTCTTCCTTGTTAGCACTCTCAGAAAGACAGTATCGAAACTGGAAAGCTATTTTACTATATTTCATGCAAGGATTTCTCAAGAAAATAGTGATTCAGCTCCTTAGCCCTTGAAAAGAGAATACTGGAGGACTAAAATTAAACACTAAAATAAATACACAGATTGGATAGGAAAAAAAGATGATTTTTTATAAACTCCATGAAAATAATAGCATGGTTCATAAAAAAAGATGTAAGGCCACAGCGACTGTTTTCCTAAGCCCACGTGATGAATGATGTCTGGTTGTAGTAGCATTACACACTGTAATCTGACTATATAGTGCACTGAGATGACTAAAAAGAGATATGAATGTGTCAGCATGGCCCTGAGGTAGGACAGCTGGCTTAGACACAGCCTAGGTTTTTTTCTATGTAAGCACCAGGTAAACATGGTGGCTCGGCTCTTGGCCCATATGAAGCCTGAGCAGACCTGACCAGACCTCACATCCAGCTGCCCAAAGTGTACAGTGCAAGGAAAACCAGTGCCAGGACAGGAATGCTCCTTGACAAACAGAGCCAACTCTCAAACACCATGGTTTCTTTCTTTCTGGAAAGAGTTGTGACTGAAGATGCACTTTTGAGGGGGAGTTTAAGAGTTTCCTTGTTCTTCCTTCATCTGGGCAACAGGGGAGTTGAACATGATGGGAATCAAAGCAATAGCAGAAGAAGCAATTCCCAGAGCTGTGAGTGCTATGAAATATCTTTATGACCAGGTCTGTATGGAGGGATTGTCTGCTTGCACTTCATGGCAAGTTCATTGAAACTTCATGCCCAGGGTGTAGGATGGTGGCAACAAACAACAGGCTAGAGAAACCCTAGTGCATGAAGCAGCCATGGAATCTCTTGGTAGTATATATTCAGAGGTTGTTTAATAAATTATAAATTACAAATGTTTTAAAGAAATTACAAATTACCTCTCCTGCTGCTGGTTTTGCTGTTACAATTTCAGTTGGGTTCTGTTCAATTATACTTGGCATGACAAACTTTACAAGTGTTTCCAATGTGTAAAAACACATGGACCCTTTGGATATCTTTCAGGAATAGGTTTCCATTGAGGACAGGACTATGTGGTTTGTTCGGAGTTTGGTTCCTACAGAATATTAATATTGCCCTTCTCCAGGTCAAATATATTCACCATTGCTTCCACAGTGGTAATAAACTTATCCCTGACATTCTACATTAACCCTCTTCTATCCATCTATCTGATCCACCATAATCCAAGTCCTATTCTATTATGAAAAAGAAGAAACAGGTTTTTTTCAAATTCTTGGCTATTCCTGGTTGCTCTGGATACAAATTTGTTGTCTGTCAGAGATCAGACAACCTAATTGGCAGCACCAATGTGCCAGGCAAGTTTGCCAAAGGAGAGATAAAGCAAAACTCACTCTTCTCAGAATGTTAATGGTCTTTTATTCCAAAATTTTCAAACCAGTCTTTTTCTCCAGCATTGTCTTATTACCATATGCTCTGATATTTCTGTTTGATGAAAGGCTATTTTCTCATGTACTGTTGTTTAAATACTCAGAAATATCTTTTTTTTTTTTTTACAGCTAGGTGTAGTGTGTTTGGTCCCCCCCCCCCCAGTTAGTTACTCTGACACTACGACTTTCAGTAAGACTCTTATTTTCTACTTTTTTGGAATAATGCATAAAAAGAGCTTATTTTCCAAAGCATTTGTTGATCTGAAGCCCTTTCCACGTAGGAGTAGATGAACCATCCAAACATAGTCCTGCTGCGGTGTTACAGGGGCCACAGCAGGGTCCAGGGACGGAGGGCTTCCCTATCAGGCTCATGATTGAAAACCTGCCTTCAGAGTTAAAACCACACTGCAATGAAGTGAGAATAAACAGCAGTTAAAATACACACATTATTAATACAAGGGAGAAGGTGGGGGGAGAAAAAAAAAAAAAGATTTCTAATTAGATTTCTCACACCTATGCAAATATCTGTAGATCACTCTGTGTTAGGATGTGGCACACAATATTCTCGTGCAAATTTGGGATTCTTTATTCATGTATTAATTTGGGCAACAAGAAGAATATGACTAAGAATTATTCAGGGAAAACTGGGGCTTGTGTTTATCCTGTAGAATAGAAAGAAGATAATCATATTCTCTGAACTAATATACAGTGTTAAATCAGAGCACATCAGACAATCTTCTAGAATTTAAGTCTCAGTGAAATAATTATATCATCCTTTTTCCTAAGCAGGCAACCTAGACAGAAGAAGTTGATTAGACTGCTCTCTAGTCAGACAATGAATCAGTGGCACAGCAGGAATGTAGTTCTATAGTCTTGAGATCCATGTACATACTCTGGTAATTGGATCAAACTCCAGGAAAAAACATCCAGAAAATGAAACAGAAGTAAGTTAGGTCTTAACTCCTTGCTCGTCTGGCAGCTATATAAATCTCAAGTGCGCTCCTTAAAATCAGCCTTTTAATTTTGTTGTTAGTAGGAGCATTTTAATTCTTCCCTTCTCGAGCTCTTTGAGCGCCTCCGCTTTGCTCACAGCGCACTAGCCAAATGGATCTTTAGGCAAAAACAAAATGAGAACAATCCTATAAACCATTTAAGCCAGCCAAAACATGGAGTGAACAACAGAAAGCATTCCAAGATCCATTTGTACTAGACCCTCCTTGTTTCACATCTGGGATCACGCTTAGCCCCGGCAGCTTTGCAGCAGTTCTGTTTCACTTTCTCTGCACCTTGAAAATGCCACCAGGGCTCTTCTCTCCCCCAACATGTCCCTGCAATCCAGGGACATCTTCGTGAGCTTGCAGAAAGAAAACCCATCTGAATCAAAAATTAAACAAAATAGATTCTCTTTGGGGGTCCTTTTTCTGGTTTTTGGTTTTTTTTTTCTTTCTTTTTCTTTTCTGTTCCCTTTTTTTTCTTTTTTTTTTTTTTTCCTTTTCCTTTTAACAAGAAAATGCTATTGCCAGCAAAAGCATTTCCCTCTCTTGCACAGCTGCCACACAACCTGGCAGTCCTCTCGTTCTCATCTTTCACATTAAGATTCTTTTGAATCTGAAGTGATGGAAAAGCACCTTTACACCAGAGGTTTGACACTCCATGAAATTGAACCCCAGCAGCAGGTCATTCATTCACGGTGTAAAACCAGCCTTTATAGGGTGTGCTGCAGAATCCTCTGCTTTTAAATGACCTTACAGATCACTGTGCCTTCACCAGCTCTGGAAGGGCTATCCAAAAACATGACATGCTGAAGGAAAAATGACGTTTTGAAAAACAGTGCCTTCCCTCCCTGCCCCCCTCCCCTCTGCAACCTTTTCCAGCTGTATAGCAAAAATGTTTTCCTTTTAGAAACAGAGAGGAAACTGTGGAAAAAAACCCCATACTTTTGTTACCACTCTCTGTCTAGACATAGACCAAATCGAAGATAATAGATAATCATTTAAGGGCTGACATACACTTAGCAATTTGGTGGCCTGAGAAGCATGTGTGTTTGCACTATCACTTAGGACAAGCCTTGCACATTTTGCTGACTGCTTCAGCCAATTTTTGTTTAAGGATGATAAAGCACGGGCTCAATCCGTACGTGAACAACTACAGGGCCATAAAAGCAGAATGAAAGTAATTGATCCCCATTCGGGAGGCACTTCACAAATTAGACAGCGTCCCACTCTGGGAAAGGCAGTTTGATGACCTACCCCTTGGCCTGATTGCATGAATCTGGAAAAAAAAAATAATAAAAAAAAGAAGGTGGTGTCTATTATTACACATCCTTACAGGCCAAGGACCAGACCTGCAAAGGGAGGGGAGTTAGGTAGAAAGTACTGAACACTGTAGAACCTTCCTGCATTGGTCTAGTCACCTCATGGGATTTGTAGTACCTGAATTAAGAGCCCAGGGTGGAAAATGAGTTTGGGTTTTTTTTTTGTTTGTTTGTTTGTTTGGGGTTTTGTTTGTTTGTTTGTTTTGTTTTTTATAAGGTCAGCAAAAGCAGAAGTGCTTATGCCAACCATAGTGCCTTGGTTGGCTAGTGGATGTAGGATGTGGAAGACCTCATTTCAGTTTCCTGCACTGTCTAAACCACATCTTCTCTTCCACCCCCAGAAAGCCCTCCCTTGCCACCAGCATGGTTTTCTAGCCACTGGGAAACTGGCTGAGAAGTCAGGGACACCATGTCCCCCCCCACGACTGCGAATAGCGTGGAGTTCAGGCTCAGAGAGGAAATTTGAGCATAAGTAAATATGAGACTTGTTTGGGAAGAGAAATGGGGAAAACTTGAGCAGTGAGCTCCTTGTCCCTTTCATCCCCACCACATCTGCAGATATGCAGGGAACTGGAGTTCACTTGCTTTGATGGGACTTTATTGACAAAAACACAGGCATGCAAAGACCCTAGATGCCTCTCTAGATGCCTCTTCAGATGCATTATCAGTTGAAAGCTGCTAAGAAAGAGTTCTGAGGATCTGAAGTTTGGATGGAAACAATTAAACTGTTTATATTCAGGCATTTTGTTGTCTCCACACATATCTCTTCATAAACTGAGCAGCCAAGTATCAGGGAAAGGCATTCCAGCCTTAAATAGATCCCTAGGCATTTTAGCAGCTTTTTATCTCATCTGACTCCTGCAGAGAACAGTGAATGAAGCTTTTTTGCAATAAATCCAGTAGATACACCCTTCTTTCTCCTAATTTCTGATTGTAACTGTCTTCAAGTGGTGTGGTGGGGCGAAGAAGAGGATTTCTTGGGAAATCTTTCTTTGGGAAATCCTTTCTCCCCCACCAGAGGGGACAGCTGCTGGGCAGAACCGTTACCATTTCCTTGTGTCCCAGAGTCCCCGGGGCTGAAGAAGTGGAGTTGTCTCTATGAACATTACCTAACCACAACTGTTTTTTTCCTTAGTGTAATTAGGTATATTGATCTGCTTTTCAAGATAATTATAGAGCTAGTAAACATGGTATCTGGGTGTAAAACAAAAGACTTGCTATTACAGAAGTTCACTTCTAATTGCATTTCTATGACTACAAGATATCTCTCTCATTTTGCATCTTTTAAGTTTCTTCCTTCATCTTCCCTCAGCCACCATTTTCTGCTACTCTTTCCTCTGTCCAAGGCAGTCAAGAGCTCTTTAGCCTTGCCTTTGTGTGAAAGTGTTGATTAAGAGGTGGGCCTTACAATAAACTTTAAAGATGATTAGGCTCAGTATTATCATGATTGCTTAATTAAGGCTTTCAGAATTTTTACTGTTAGATCCAGACAACCATTTTTGAAAATGTTTTGCTGACTTAATGGCTGCTGAGCAGATGCCATCAACAAATGATAAGGCTTATTTCCTGGCTAACTCACTGAAGGTCACTTTCATCTCGCCTCATGTAAGCTTGAACTTTATTCTGGACTATATTATTGGACTTTATTCAAAAAATACTTTAAGTTGGAAAGAGTCTCTGGAGGTGTTCTGGACCAATCCCCTGTGTCTAGGACCACGCCCAGACGACCATCCAGTCTCCAAGGATAGACACTCCACAAACTCTCTGGGCAGCTTCTGCCAATGTTTGACAACCTTCACAGTATTTCTATTTTATTTTTTTTTAAGGTTGAAGTATTTTGTATTTTGTATTTTGATTTTGATCTGTGGCCATGTTTTATTCTGTTACTATTTACTGCTGAGACTGGCTCCATCTCTTTACTTCTCCATCAGGTATTTATATACATTAACAAGACCTCCATGAGCTTCTTCTCCAAGATGAACAGTCCCAGCTCTCTCAGCCTCTTCTCATATGTCAGATGCTCCAGTCCCTTCATCGTCTTTTTGGGTCTATACTGGACTTTGTTCAAGAAGTCCATGTTTTTCTTGTACTGGGGAGCCCAGTACTGGACCCAGAACTCCAGATGTATCTCACAAGTTCTGAGAAGAGACGAAGAATCAGCTCCCTTGATCTGCTGGTAATGCTCTGATTAATGCAGCCCTGGAGGCTGTTGGCCTTCTCTTCTGCAGTGTCACATTGTTGGCTAATGGTCAGCTTGGTGTCCACTAGGATGTCCAGGATCTTCCCTGCAGGGCTGCTTTCCAGTCTATTAGCATGGAGTTGTTTCCCCCCCGAGGTGGAGGACTTTGAATTTCCTCTTGTTGAACGTCTTGGGATCTCTCAGCCTGTCTAGGTCCCTCTGAATAACAACACATCCGTCTGGTGTATCAGCCACTCTGCCTAGTTTTGTGTGTTGCCCCAACTTGCTGAGGGGATACCCTGTTCCACCAATGAAGATGTTAAAGTTCAAGAGTCCTGGATCCAACATCAGCATCTGGGACACATCACTGACAGCTGTCCTCCAGCTGGACTTTGTGTTGCTGATGCCATTCCTTTGAGCCCAGCAGTTCAGTCAGTTCCCAGTCCACCTCACTCCACTTATTTCATCTGGACTTCATTGGTTTTGAAATGAGGATGCTGCAGGACACAGTGTCAAAAGCCTTACTGAAGTTCAACAACAATCTCTGCTCTCCCCACATACTCCAAACCAGTTATCTTGTTTTAGAAAGCTATCAGATTAGTATTCACGTGCTTGTAATCTCACTTACTAGTCTTTTTTAACTGAAAAGAGAAAAGTTCCCTCTGTATTTTGAAAACAAGAGACAGTCCAAGAAATCAGCAAATGATTTCTTTTGGAAATAACCTGTTTGACTGGAAAAAGACAGTCTGACTGGAGCGAGTGAAGGTTAAGGCAGAACAGCCACATCCTCCCATCATGGTGAGTGATGCAGGACCACTCCAGCAGAACCAGCCACACTGGGAGACTCAAGAACGGCAGTGTGCTTCTATTTCATGGCCGCAAAGACGGTATCAACCATCAGCTAATGTCACAGCCTAATTATGCCTAAAACGGTCCAGAACTCTGGCTTCAGATGGGCACTTCTGGGATTGGTTTGACTGTGGACCTGGTGGTTTGGTACAGTGGTGAGGCATCAATGGGATTTCAGCGATCAATAGCAGTTCATCAGTGAGTTTTTAAATTGCTGCTATCTTATTTGAAAGCTACGATAGGTAATGGAAGTCTTAGATTTTCTTTAGCAAAGGATGGAAAGATGTGGAGTTTTAGATCCGCTTAATCATTTCCAGAGCTCCTTTGTCTTTTAGCTTAACTACTCTGTGTTGTTCTTTAAGTCAAGTCCACCAAATTCAAACTGCTCAAGAATATTTTTTTATTATTATTTTCTTGCTGTTATTAGCAAAATCAAATAATACCTCATTGATAGAAACAATGAATCAAACTTTGAGAAGAAAGCTGATTAAGTAGTTCACATTTCAAAATTATTTTGATTTGGCAGGATATGTGGCAATTGTCCGACTTCATTTTAGCACAGCACACTTGTGAATGTTCCTCGCTGTTCATGAGATTCAGAGCAGTTTTGCAGCCAATGCCAATGCTGCTCTAGTCTCTTCTAAATGTATTCTGTAAGGTACTAATGAGCCAAGGTTGTCTATTGTGCTGATGACATAAAGCAGGCACTCAGAACTAAGCACAAATGAGAAAAGATGACCAGGAATGGATGTTGTTTGCTTTACATGAATAACTATTTATGTGTTTAACATTTTTTGGTTTGGATCAGGATACTGATCCCCCTAAAATGTTGATGTCAAATAAAGAGGTAGGATCCATTCCCTATTAGATTGTGTTAACTGGAACAAGAGCTTTTGTACTTGGCTATGAGACAAAGATTTTTCGATTCAAAAAGTGTGGGATTTGCCTTAAAAACCAGATGATGAATCAGATATGTCCTGTATCTGGCAATGGTTGAAGAAAAACCCTCCGCAATCCACCAAACTAAAAACATGCAGTTCAGAGGATGTCAGGAGTGAAAACTACACTCTTTTTTTTTTAACTGTTCCTTAAAGGCTTGAAGAAGGAGGCTTCCTACATGTAATCTGGAGAGTCATTGATCACAACTACCCAATATTGTTTTCACTCTGGCTTTTAGTTCACTGTTTATGTGGCTGTATATGTGAATTTTACAGGCTGAATATGCAGTGTGTGTACAATGAAACACCAAACATACAATCATTATGACACCAAACCACCATCTTAGTTTGATGGAGCACTTCTATAAGGAGAAGCTTAACCTTTGTCTTCATTACCAAGAATTAGAACTTTGATAAAAGCCCAGGGAATGAATATATTTCACACAGTTATTGGCTAAATTCTGACCCTAATCTGACAAAGAGGACAGATGAACAAAATCAAGCCAGGGGTGTTAAATGGTGCCAAACTGTGTCTAAGTAGGATCTTAGCCGAGGTGAGTAAGTTAAAGGGGAAAATGCCTGTTTTTTCAGGGATGGTGAAGGGACCCCAACCCAATGGGTCTGCAGTGCTCATAACACCTGCGCCGAGGCGCTCCCTTTCTGCACAAAGGCGATACACCGTTTACTTGCACTGGAAAACAACAAACTTTCTGCAGCATTTTCACAGATGATTAATCACGGTTGTTAACAGGGGTGCTCCCAGCTGTATTTCCTCCTATTGTTTTCTTTTCCTTAATTGTTTATCAGAAGCAGAAAGCTGATATCAATGTGAACTTAAAAAGTTCAGATTTTCGCAGATTCTTGAGACTGTTTTCTTTGTATTAAATGAAATGTATATTTTAAAAGTAGATTGAAATAAGGGCTGTGCTAACACCATCTTGGTTGTGTATGCTTCCTATTCATGTAGAGACAAAAGAGGATGGTTGCTTTAGTAAGTCTTTTTCCGTTTTTGCACAATGTTCATTCATTCTATGCTCCACCAGATGTGCTATGTTTCATTTCCAACCAGGTTCCCATCTGTCCAGAAGGCTGGAGTTTGAAGGATCTCATTACTGTGAGGATGGAGTGCTTCTTATTCTGCCCATTTTGAGCAAAAGGTAGGAAAGGGTGAAAGTAGAAAACAAAGTGGAAATAAAAAAAACCAAAACCCTCAACCTCCTTTAAACATTTAAAAAGTGAATGTAGAGGATTGTGAGCAATATTATAGGGAGACCTCGAACAATATATGAAATTAGGTGTTTGGTCTGAATTCAATGAAAGATAATGAAGGGTTTTGATATGATAATCCCACTTAAATGATTATAGAGTGGGGGGTGTATGTGTGTGTGAGCTGTGAGGGGAGGAGGGGTGCTACAATAAGCTAGCCAGCCAGTTCTGCTCTCAGTAAAGTGTCAGATCGGCTGTTTTGCTAAAGATAAATTTTTCATGTTCCAAATATTCTGAGAGAAAATAAACTATACTAATAGCACGATGCGTAGTGATTTGCACATTATCCAAGCCATTGAGTTATTCCTGACTGTCCCTATTCTAGTTCTTGATTTGCAGGCCAGCTACGCTCTGCAGCTGGAGCAAATTATATCAACAGAAGTGCTGATGTGACCACAAGTTGACAAAAGGACATGATTTCTAGTAGCAGAAAAGCAACTAGATTTTATGAAATTGTATCTAATAATGTTGTTTAACTCATGGATCTTGCATCTGACGTCTACTTTTTATCCAGTCCTTTCAGCAGCCCTTTGTTAGCAGTCACTCAGAAGAGGAAATAAAATGTAGCCATTGAAATAAAAATTGCTCTAGGCTTTTTAATAGCTCAGCTGCAAGCTCTATTGTTTTATTTAATGGATTGTATAACTGAAGTCTTTCCTCATGACTATACTCATTTGGCTCCCTAGTTTCCAAACTAAACTACAGTATCTCAGGGTTCCAAAGTAAAGGATTGAGAGGGAGAGGGATAAAAGGATAAAAGGGTCTTTATATGTGCAGAATGCAAAGTGCTGGAAGTAATGGGGCTCGGGAGTCGGAACAGCGACCCGGAGTCAAGAATTTCTGAACTGTGTTTCCATTTCTGACATTGACTTTCTCTGTGCCCTTGGTTATTAAACGCAGCCCCTCCAGCTCTCGATTTACCGGCCCGCAAATGGGTGTAACAATATCTACCTGATCCAAAGACGTGCAACGAGCGTGAGTATTTGCACTTTGAGAGCTTTGTGTAAAGTGGAGTCACAGACAAATGAAGTATTGTTCCATTAAATTTCTAAATCACGCAGGAAAAGTTCTCTCCTCGTCCAGGGTTTGCCCAACTAAGCCAGTTAAGGAAACAGGATGCAAAAGTGAAATAATGGGTAGAGAAAGCTTCATATTGCTGTTCTCTATCTACTTAACCATAGGTACAGGAGACATAAATTGCTCTGACAGGTCTCTCGCTGCCCCATTGTGTAACTTTTCCCACACCTGTTTTTTTCTATGATGATTTCCTAGGGGACATTTGCAAATTGTACAGAGTCTGGCACCATGGGGCTCAGCTCCAAATAAAGCAGCAGTGGGATAGCAATAACAAGAATAAAGGGTTAACATGTGGCTAAATTATTTTCTTATATCTTATATTTTCTTATTTCTTATGAAAGAAATTATTTTCTATGACTACATTAGCAGTAATCACAGTGTAAAAATTTCAGGAGCTGTTGTAAGCCAAAAGGATTCTGCAGCACCACTGAGTGAAATCACATAGTCACTAGTAAGACATAAAATCCATTTCAAGGGAGGACTGAGAATAGTGAACATTCATTTCATCTGAGATTTGCAGAGACATTTTTAGCCAAGTAACCCAAAGAAGCTTAAAAGTTAATCGATAGGTAACATGAACTTTGAGTGATCATGAAGGAATAAAACCAGAATCACAGAATCACAGAACCACACAGGCAATCAGTCATCATTTCCAGTATCTTGTGAAACACAGAATCATAGAACGGTTTGCGTTGGAAGAAAACTTAAAGACCACTTCATTCTAACCCCCTGCCATGGGCAGGGACACCTTCTGCCAGACCAGGTTGCTCAAAGCCCCATCCAGCTTGGACTTAAACACCTCCAGGGACAGGGCAACCACAACTTCTCTGGGCAAGCTGTTCCAGTGTCTCACCACCCTCACAGGAAAGAGTTTCTTCCTAAGATCTCATCTACATCTCCCCTCCTTTGGTTTAAGACTGTTCCTCCTTGGCCTATTGCCTAGTCCTCCCTGAGAAACAGTCCCTTCCCATCTTTCCTGTAGGCCCCCTTTAGGTACTGGAATGCTTTTATCATTAAGTACTAAAAGACTGCTACAAGGTCTCCCTGGAGCCTTCTTTTCTCCAGACTGAACAACCCCAGCTCTCTCAGCCTGTCTTCATAGGAGAGGTGCTCCATCCCTCTGGCCATCTTTGTGGCCCTCTGCTGGACTCTGTCCTCCAGGTCCATGTCCTTCCTGTGCTGAGGACTTCAGAGCTGGACACAGTGCTCCAGGTGCAGTCTCATAGGAGCTGAGTAGAGGGGGAGAATCAGCTCCCTTGACCACCTGGCCATACTTCTTTCGATGCAACCCAGGATGGGGTTGGCTTTCTGGGTTGCCAGTGCACATTGCCAACTCATTTTGAGATTCCCATCAACCATCACCACCAAGTCCTTCTCCTCAGGGTAGCTCTCAATCCATTCTCCTCTCACCCTGGATTTGTGCTTGGGATTGCCCCCAACCAGATGCAGGACCTTGTACTTGGCCTGGTTGAACTTTGTGAGGTGTGAGTGCATTCATCTCTCCAGCCTGTTCAGGTCCCTCTGGATGGCATCCCTTCCCTCCTGCATGTCGGCCATGCTACACAGCTTGATGTCATTGGCAAACTTGTACACTGTATCCCACTGTCCATGTCACTGACAAACATGTTAAATAGCCCTGGTCCCAGTACAGACCCCTGAGGAGCACCACTCATCACTGCTCACCACTTGGACATTGAGCCATTGACCCTTTGAGTGCGATCATCTGGCCAATTCCTTATCCACCAAGTGGTCCGTCTGTCAAATCCATGCCTCTCCAGTTTAGAGATAAGGATGTCATGCAGGACAGTTTCAAACAAGTCCAGGTACCTAATGTCGGTTGTTCCTCCATTATCCACCAAAGCTGTAACTCCATCGTAGAAAACCACGTAGAAGGCCTGTCAGACACGATTTACCCTTAGTGAAGTGATGTTGGCTATCATCAGTCATCTCCTTATTTCTCATGTGCTTTAGCAGAGATTCCAGGAGGATCGGTCCCATGATCTTGCTGAGCACAGAGTTGAGACTGACTGGGTTGTAGTTCCCCAGGTCTTTCTTTTTAACCTTTTTAAAAATGGGGGCTATGTTTCTTCTTTTCCAGTCAGTGGGAACTTCAGCAGACTGCCATGACTTCTCAAATATGTTGGATAAAGGCTTGTCAACTTCATGCACTGATTCCCTCAGGACCAGCAGGTGTATCTCACCAGGTCCCATGGATTCGTGTACCTTCAGGTTCTTTAGATGGCTTCAAACCTGATCTTCTCCTACAGTGGGTCGTTCTTCATTCTCCCAGCCCCTGTCTTTGCCTTTTGTGACTTGGGTGGTATGGCTGGAGCACTTCCTGGTGAAGACTGAGGCAAAAAAGCCATTGAGCACCTCAACCTTCTCCATATTCTAGAGAAAGTCTCCCGTTTCCTTCCAGGGAGGGCCCATATTTTTCCTGGTTTCCAAATCATCTTCAAATATCTTAAATTTGGAAGAATCTCGGATTATCTCTGTGGCCTTTTGAGACTGTTACTCAGAGAGAGTCTTGCTCATGCTCTTTAAAGAATTTGGGGAAAGCTTTCTTTTTGCCGTTGTCCCAGATGTACTTGTGCCTTGTAGGCATGTTCAGTGAAATGGAAAAAAGGGCCTTATTAAATCATCAAGTGCTAAGAAGGCTTTCAGCTGTGGAAGATACGCAATGTACATTGCAGTTGAAACAAATCATACAGTATAACCTGTTAAGGATGTAATTGAGATACATGTAATCATTAACCTTGGAACAGACTGGGAATCAGTTAATGAATCAAATCAATACCCTCTCCACTGATCCATAATAATTTGAAAGAAATGAAAAATTTAACAGTTGCTGTATGTGAGGTTATCATGGGCTGCAATTAGCTAGCCTCCGGGAGATTATGTTACCTAGTTACCAGAGGGTAAGTGTAATTTCCGTAGATCTTTTGGAAAGATTGTTATAATGACAGGTGCCAGACAATGAAATGGGTCAGAAAGAGACTTTAGGCGCTGGCGGAAGCTGGGTCAGCTTTCTGTCCCTCCAAGCAACACATCCTTCTCCTGACATTTTGCACTCGCAGTCAGTGCTGCCGCCTGATGAAGATGTTTCAGTGGACTCTCAGCTGAGTGTATCCGTTCCAAAAACCAATGCAATGTTGTCTTTGTTTTAGGTGCCACTACCTGTCTGGAGCTCCTTGCTTTGTGCTTCTTCCAAGGGGTAACTTGAGGCTATGCTCTACGCTTACACCTGCATAGCTTCCACAAAGAGAAGGAAGCTTTTAAATCTCTGGGCGTGTGGAGAGATGTACTGGC
Organism: Gallinago jamesoni; assembly: GCA_025769975.1. NCBI lineage: Eukaryota > Metazoa > Chordata > Aves > Charadriiformes > Scolopacidae > Gallinago > Gallinago jamesoni. The sequence continues at coordinate 76,804,991 of JAOQGH010000019.1, forward strand.
CGAAGGAATAAATACAAATGAGAAACAAGTTTCAAAAAATACATGTGGAATATACGTGCCTAGATGGCAAATGTTAACGAGCCTATTTTATAACACTAAATAGGGTAGGGGAAGGAAAAAAACTGTTGTTTGCCTCCACAGCATGTACTCAGTGATACCCGTGCACAGTAGGATAGTTAGTTAGCTACCACATGCAAAGCAGAAAGCAGATGGTATGGTTGATATAGATCACAGGAACGTGAGTATCTGTGAGTGTGCATGTCTTTGTATGTTCGTGTGTAAATCAGCAAGGAGTTTGACATTGACATACTCCATCAAGTCTAGTTTATAAGGAACAAGTAGTGCAACATTCTGTGCATCTGGCAACATAACTAGCTCTGTCAATCTGTGGATACTGCTGACATTGTACTATTAGCGTCACTTCCATCTGTTTTGTTTATATAGGGCTTGATTTACTTTCACCATGTGAATCGGTAGTGGGTAGAAATGTCCAAAAGTCTCTGGTTCCAATTAAACCTGCAGTACATCGTGTTGCACAATATTATCAGAAAGGGGAGCGTTATTGCAAGGATCGTTACCTGTTTCATCAATGGGAAATACTGACGTACCTTACAGATATAGAGGCATGTAAGTAGTTCATAAGAGATTATTTCACCAAGGCAAATTCAGTCCCTGCTCATTTTCCTATCTTCAGGGATAAGAAAATTATGTTTGAGACAGGAAGCCGTTGTGGTAATTCATAGTCAGGTTAGTCCACCCTGTGTCAAATGCTTTTTTCCTTTTTCACGTCCTTGGTGCCACTCATCACTTTAAATTAAACCACAGTGACACTCCCTCTGCCAGATATCGCTTCCCAGGACCATAGTTGGAAAATCTGGGTCTCCTTTTCATTGTCTCCTCTATTATTTTAAGTGCAGACAAATAATGGGAGTGTTCAAGTTAAGGCACAGCTCCTGATCTGCCCTAGCAGTTCACTGCACCCACCACCAACTTTAGTTACCTCCAAGGAGAATCAAATTTACTGTTTAATAGCACAAATGGGGACATAAAATGAAAATGTGTTATATAACTGAAATCATAAAGTAGATTAAATGGGCATATTGTGATATGAATCAACTTGGAATTTGAGCAGGTTAGATAACCTTCATTATATGTCATAGGATCTTTTCTGCGCAGGCATAGTCAGGTCTACACTTCTATATCTCGTACAAAGAAGCAACCACAATCCTATTTAGGAGAACTAATTAATTACTTACTCGGAGGGCATCTGTTGAACAAACCCCTGCTTTCTGTGGTACCTGATCCTTGATTAAACAGCATCTTGTTCAATCCTATCTTCAGAGTTATACAATGAACCTCATTAGAAATTTAGCCATGTAGCAAAGCGTTTATTGGAGACCCTGTAATACAATGCTCTTGATGTTGAAAAGAAGGATTCACAAGTAGCTGTTATGAAACCACAATATTCCTGATGGTATTTGGTAGCAGGTCATGATTTGGTAACAGGTCCCAATATTCAGACCTGATTTTCTGTAGCTCCCAGTTTTAGTAACTGCCAGTTAACTGCTCAGCCATATTCTGCAATATCCAACAGGCAACAGGTAGGGATAATTTAAAGAAGCTAGAACACCATATATTCTGACAAAATAAAAATGACTGACTCGAGTCCTAACCATCTGCCTGATCCCCCAGGTTACCCAGAGGAAACCGAAGGTTTTCAAACCATGGCAATATAAACCTCTTATTTACTGATTTGCTGCACTTAGCTTAACAGGATAACCTCCTATCAGAATAACCTGATGTCTTTTCTCCCACAGGCAAACCGTGATGTCAACCAGACCAGCTAGTTCAGCCAAGTGCGCACAGGACGTACCTTTAGCCCGACAGTCGATACCAAAGACAGTGTTGATGCTCTCTCCTGTCATAGTTCATCCAAACAACCTGCAGGCAAAGATCGTGGCCTTCCCTCTCTGTCCTTAGAGGAAGCAAACAAGACCTTTTTTTCTATGGCAAGAAGTTTCTAAGTCTTTAAGCTGCAGAGACAGCTCTCCCAGAAGAGCAGCATCGTATTTGTTGCTAAGAATTCAGAGTGAGTTACAATTCTCAGTCCGGTGGCTAAAAATGTCACTGTGAAGATTATCACAGTAGAAAAAAGAAGAAGAAAAACCCATGCTAAACCAAAGTTACCCGATAGCTCTGCTAAAGTCCTGTTTCAAAATACTAAGAGGAGTTCAGGCTAAGATTTTTTCATGGCTATGGCAAATTTGAGATGTGGTACTCAAGAACAACATGCTGACCCAAACTGAGAATGACAGGTTAAGTGCAGAAAGCCTGAATTGCATATGCTTAGATATCTAAACAAAATTAAAATTATTCAAAACATTGAATTTTCTTATTCCTGTGTTTGAAGGCACCCGGTGCTCCCACTGTCTCAATTTTAGACAGTGCGATGTCGTGTGACAAGCCTGGGACAATGTTTCCTTCTGGCTGTCAGGTATCACACTAGGCAGGACCCTGATCTCCTCAGGTTTCTTTGCTTACCTAGTCATTATTTCACTTCAGCTATTTACAGAAGCCATCCAGCAGGAAAGACAGCCACTGCACTGTCTGTCAGGGCACGACAGAGTTAGTGTGTGGTCTCTCTATCACCCCACCATCAGTTGTAATGGGGTGGACAGAGAAAGCAGATATTTGGTAGTCTTTACTTCGTAGGCTGGCTGTTGATACCTGAAGGACTGGACGTAAAATTTCCCATATCTCAATAGCCATCAAGGGGATAGAATATGCAGAAGGGATTAACACGAAGTAAAAACAACTGGAGACCCCCACCCTGTTGGCATGAATCCTTTCCCTTTTCACAGGTAAAACATAAAACTGCAGAAAGAAAAACCTAATTGCAACATTCAGGAACCTTATTTACGCATGTACCTGTGCAAGGTGTTCAGAATCAAGGTAGAATTTTGTAAATATCTACTTTCCCCTCTATATATATATTTCACACAGCTCACATAGTGCCTGAGCTTTTGAGAAGATGGATTGTAGACAGTTGATTTTGTTTCAGTCCGTTCCACCGTGATACCTGAATAGAATATTTAAGAAGAGATTTAAAAAAGAAGGCTAAAACACCTATAGAACCCTAGGATATTGCACATGGGTGATTCCAAGACGTCCATCCTTCTAGCTAGATGCAGTCTGTGCAATGAAACAGTAGGCATTTAACAAGGCAGAATGGTGTCATGTGTAGTTCAGGGCAGTCACCCTTGGATGAAGGTCGTGGGTGAGGAATTTGTCAGCACTTCTGAACAGGACTTTCTTCAACCATTCCAAGTAATGGTCAAGACAGGTTTGGGGGGATATGGCTGTTATGTCAATCCAGGTCCTAGACTTCTTGAGTAGAAGCTGCAGGTAGTGGTGAAAGAGTCAGTGTTAGCACTTCTGGGGCTTTATTTATGTCCACTTTTTAAATAACTAACAATTTAGTTGTTTAGGCACCTGGAAATGGAGTACATCTTCTGTTAATTTGCTGTATTTCATTTGCATGGTGTTTCACCAAGTTGCAAGACAGGAATCCAGCCTATCTCAGCCAAACTGGCTCCTCAGCCAGAATCTTCATACATGTCATCTTCATGCACATACATGCATCCTTTACGTTTTGGATGACATAACATCACCACTTCACAAGTGTTTTTTTCCAGACAGGGCAGATGGCAGATAACTCAGTAAAACTCAACCAAAATACAAATTTCATTAAACTTATTAAGAAACATGGAGGGTTATAACTCCCTGAGCAGCAAATAGCAGTTTAGTTGGGGCACCTAGGACTGCAGGCATTTAGTGTTTATGGAAACGTCAATAAAATTTGTGTTTGCAATTCCACACATTTCGTATTTGAAAAGGAAAAATTTATGTTCATCCTACATGTCTGAGTAGTAAATTATGAGTAAAATCGTTTGAGGCCCATAGATTAACATAGGAACCCAACAAAATATTTTTACTGTACCATTATTGTTTTATTGTGCATGATAGCCAAAATAAGCATCATAATCTGAAGCTAGCACAGAGTTATTATTTTTTATAATTTAATAATGATGATGCAGAGCATATGGCCAAAAAAGGCAAGGAAAACAGTTTTTGTAAAAACAGAGCTCTGTAGATGCTCAATATTGAGTTTGTTGTAAAAAGAGATGTGCGTCCTTGCGGTTTCTAAAGCACGAACTCTAGGATTGTATTTATTCATCTGTTATTTACTCCTACTACAAACCACAGCATACCATTAACCTGCCTCCACTCCTGCATAAGAGTATGCCATCGCTGTTGTCTCTCCTCCACAGATGGTTAGTGGAGAGATGAGACATTCAGCAAATGCTTTTGTTTTCCTCTGAAAATGAGGCAAAAAAGAAGCCTGATACCTCCTGCAATAAACAGCTATCGCAGTCCTGTGCAACTCGGGACTGAGACCTCCAACGTTGAGCACCCAAATTAGTCCACTCAAACCACAGCAGGCCACGGTGGCTCAGTGGCACATCATCTTGACAACAAGTCCAACACACCTTTCTGAAAAGTGCAAACCCCGCCATAAATAGTGTCTGACATGATGACCAAGGTTGTCCTTGAGGAGACAGTTTGAGTTCCTTCATGAGCTGACTCTGGTCTTCCAGATTATGGGAGTCTTCCTACTGAATTTTCTCCTCTGGCCATGTTTTTTAAGAAAGAGGCAGCAGCCCTGCATTTTCTGTAGTTTCTTGTTGTGTTTAGAAAGTCCTGGTGTGTTTTAGCCCTTAGAAGGTGACATTTTACATACAGTACAGACTTGATATGGGCAGCCAGCCACTTATACCTGAAAAATTCCACCTACTTGGAAGGACTTAATTATGTGGATGGAGATAAAAAAGGCAGCTCCATGGGCTTTATAGTTTGACATTTGCAGAGACGACAATGGCAGCTCTATGTGGGCTTTCATTAGCTACAATGTTCTTGCTAAAGTCTCTAGAAAGACCCTGTCACTGGGAGAGTTACAGATCAAAATTTTCTTAGTATAACAGTACATTTGAAATTGGCCCATGTTTTCATATTCAAAGGAAAATGACAGGTTAGTTATTTCTAACTGGTGCTGAGCCCAGCACAGCTTTTAAGGATCTTGAAAGATGAATCACGGGTAAATTAAAGTGAAAAAATACACAGCAGTTCTAGAAGTAAACTAATCATTCTTAAAACACGAAGTTTGCAAAGCTCCTGTTGATGGAGAAAACAGTTACAGCCAACAGGTCAACCTCTGAGCCTGGTGTTGGTCGGTGAGTGGGAGGGATGTCTGGCTGCTGCACCTGAGTAGTCTGAGCCTCAGGATGTATGGGACCTGGTGGCATTTGGCCTTTCCAGTCACCTCTTGAGTCCTGTAGGCAAGTGGGATGGAAGTGTATTAAATGCCAATACATGTCTCAGCTGTTTAAAATTTTTTAACTCACACATAAGTGAGTTTGGCAGTCTTTACAGCTAAAAAGAATAAATACTTGAAAGACTGACCCAAGCTGCATCTAGAGAATCCTGATGTTATCCTGATGGATAACAAGGGTGCCTGCTGGCATGTGTCCATGAGCATTCTGTCAGCATCTAAAACCCATAAACATTTTTTGAGGAATGGGCAGAAACATCTAACTACCTGGCAGTGTACTGGAATTGGACTATTTCTCCGTGTGTGTGGCAGGTTTGTAGCAATATGGAGTTCTCTGTGGACAGATGGTCTGCATTTCTGACTTCATGGCCACAGACATGAAGCTTTCATAAAGACACCATCTTGGACCTCTGGTCCTGTTCTAGCTTTTTGGAATGGTCGAAGTTCCCTGCAACAAGGCATTTAGACATTCTGGAAGATGGCTCTCAGGCAACATGTCCACTGTTTACAGCTCACTCTGGACTTTACTCAGTATGGTAGACTGATATTGACTCCTCCTGTGGACTATAGCACGAGTTCTGTAGTGACAAAAATGTCTTAATTCCAAGACAAAATGGCCAGCGGGTGATAAATAACCAGTTTTAATTTGAATTTCAGCCACTTCAACAATTGAGTTGACAGGTTATAAGCAAGCCTCTGAGTTCAGACATAATGGGAGCTTTTAAGAAGTTAGTGCTGCCTATGGTCTGAAAAAAGAAAAATAATCCACCCCTTCTCCACATTACCGCTACTGGGTGTCTAACAAGAGTGGGGAAAAGGAAGAGGAGGAGGAGAAGGAAGAGGAGGAAGATCCCCTATCCAAGCTATTCTTTGCACTTTTTTTTTTTTTTTTTTCAAAATCTAGATTAATTTAAATGTAAGGAAGAACTACTTTTCCCTGTAGGTATAGTTCATTAGTTCATGTAATATATGTTTTGCAACAGCAGTCACCCTCCCTTCCATTTGTTTAAAAGCCTCTCAGTGATAAATAATGGACAATTTCTGGTTTAAAAAGTCTAATTTGTACCATCTCTGAAACTTTAAATGCATCATTTCCAAATCTGGTAAAAATGTTGCTTCTGTGAAAAGGAAGAAATAATTCTGAATTTCTTCAACTTTTTTCTTTATTATTTTATTTAATAAAACCCATTTTATCAAGCATTTATAAAAGCTTTAAACTTTACAACACACTTGCAAGCCTTGGAATTGTTGTTCCACTTGCAGGGACTCCCAACTTGAAAATTCCTCTGAGAGAAAATGTGTAAGTATGTGGATGGTAAAGAAAAGATGAGTCCTTTTTAATTGTGTAAATGTACTGATTGATTAAAGCCATGAGTTACCTTAGAAATTTGAGAGCATGTCTTTCATTAAAAAACGAAGAAAAACATTGAATAACTCTGAAACATAGCCAACCTATTTTATCTATAGTCAACTTTTTTAGACCTCAGATTCTTCACAGTGTAAGCAGGAATATGATAACCCAGCATTATTGAAGCAAAACAATGTACTTCCTGGCTATTTCTAACATACCTAATTTGGGGATTTCACTAGTTACTTCTTAATGTATTGATTAATTTCATTAAAGTGCATCTTAATTTGGAACCGTTTCTCATTTTTCTGTTCATTAGTGAAACCATGTGAATTGCCACATCCATAGATCTCATTCACTGACGTAGTGGCCAATGCCTACAAATACTGGGTGTCAGGAGGATGGGGCCAGCCTTTTTTCGGTGGTGCCTAGTGACAGGACAAGAAGTAACAGGCACAAACTTGAACATATGGAGTTCCACCTAAACATGAGGAGGAACTTCTTTACTTTGAAGGTAGCAGAGCACTGGAACAGGAACCCAGAGAGGTGGTGGAGTCTCCACCTCTGGAGACATTCAAAACCCAGCTGGACACGTTCCTGTGCAACCTGCTCTGGGTGGATCTGTTTTGGCAGGGCAGTCTGACTAGATGATCTCCAGAGGTCCCTTCCAACCCCATATAATTCTGTGATTCTGTGATAATCTTTTTTTCTTACCAACTAGAATTTAAAATATTATTTCTCCTTTTGATTATTTCTCTAGATTTTTATTGAGGTTTGGATTCTGCAAAGACACTCCAGAGATTCCCCTACAAATATACTAAGATATCATACAATTCTCATTTTGAATTAAAATGTCTTTACTTTGAAGTTTGATTAAAACATGAACATGAAATGTCTACGGTATTAAGCTTGAGATTCATCTGATTTTCTGATGAGCTCTTAAACTTCTTGACAGTTTCTTCATCTACCATTAGGGATCTAAGGTATGATCAACAAAAAGAGCTGGCTGGATAATCTTGAGAGCCTCTTCTGTCATGAGCTCCCATGTCAGAAAAAGTCTCTGTTGTTCTAAATTTTCTGGTTTTTATAAAACTAACAAAAAGTCACAGAGAGGGACATGGCTCATTGGAAGAGTGATGACTCTCGAATGAACGACTGGTCATTTAACAAAGACCATGGTTTCTCCAGCAGGATCATGCTCTGTCAGCCCAGCTGGCAATCGCCTGAAACTTTTGGCTTACAAGCAAGACGAACAAGCAAACAGCTCCCTCTGTTCTACATCACTAAACTGACAGTCTCACCCTTTGTTTTAGACCAAGACTTCAACATACTCGCAATGTGTGTGTCATATGAGTGTGAGTTACTTCTCATCTACACCCACTCATACTTCCTTCCTAATAGCAAGTTGTTCCAAAATATCTCGTCAGCAGCCCCTTTCCTGCTCCTTCAAGAAAAAAAAAAAAAAAAGAAAAAAAAAGAATTGAATCTGTGGCCCGTTGGTTCATTTTACCCAGTGAACTAAACTTGTTTGTTATGCCCTTACAAGGCTACATCTCCTTCCTGTTTGTGAATGAAGCGCTCATCAGCACAATGTAATGTGACTTCATTCAGTAGCAGCAGCTGCAGAGGCAGCCAAGAAGGGAGTTTTGGACATTCAGAGGAGGACTGTGCAAATATTTGGCTTTTGAGGTTCAGGAAGAGGAAAAGAAAAAAAAAAATTGTGTGTGTGTGTGTTGGGAATGTTTTCATTTTGGCGCAATTTTTTTTATGTTCAGTTTTCTGTATCAAATTAAAAAAAAAAAAGAAGAAAATATTTCTTTTGAGTTGGACAAAACACATAATTTGATCAACCGGAATGTTATCTATTTTTAAATTTAAACTCACTTAAAATGTAATTTAGCTACTTTTTATGCAAGGTCAAAGTAAACCATTATATAATTCATATTGAAAATGTGCAGGTGTTCCCAAATTCTGGCTTTTGTTTTTTTTCATTCTTTGAATTAAGCGAACAGTTGCATCTGCTGCAATGCCACCCCAGTACATCCTGGTAAAACTGCATGGTGCTATATAATATTACATAGAGTCAACTTTGAAACAAAATGGTTTCACTCATTTTTCACTTATGTAATTATCTAATTCAAACAACACACTGGAAAAATACTTCTTATCCCTTCAGTATTTTTATTTCAAGGCTTCGTCCTTTCAGGACCACCTTATAACAACCTTCTTATTCTCGGTCTCTGATATAGCTTTGCCCTTTTAGTATTTTGTCTCCAACTATTTTTCTTTCCAATTCTTACCCCCATTTCTAACTTAAATAATCCTACTATTCCTGCATCAACAAACTAAATGACATATTCTGCCATAACAGTGTTCATATGGCTTGCACCATGCCAATTTATCTGCCTTATCTGCCTAGACTATACAGTTCCACTAATTATGTGTATGTAGGTGTCTAATCCTATGATTACCCGTAGCTAATCTTATGACTTCAGCATGACTCAAATGCCTAAATTCATGAGGTTTCATGTCTCAGGTCTTTGGATAGGGGCAACCTGAACTGCTTCATGCGTGCAACCTTCTCAGCTGGTTCATTGGTGTGAGCACAGAAGCTGTGATTGACAATAGTTGTTACTATTGTGTCGTTGTTGACATCATTGCTTAGTGTGAGACTAAAGACAAGGCTTTCCTATTTCATGAGATGACTCTACAGATAGACACATGTTTCTCACATCATGATTTCTATGAAATGACCATACTTTACCATAGCCTCTGATTTGCAGTTTCCTGAAAACGGTACCCTGACCCACTCAAAGAAGCTCTCTTTCTACTGGATTTGAGATGGGGCTACCACTGCTGTTTCACTGAACCGTGCGGACATATTGTCTACCAATTCTGTTTTCCAAACTGATGACAGCTGTCTGAATCCAGTGGTGAGAGCTGGGATCACTATTTTACTTTCTGGTTCATTGTTTTGCTCTTTTAAAAGTTCATTTAAGAGAATTCCCTTCACTGGGCAAACACAGAAAAAAATATTCTGAAATCTCACGTTGGGAAAAGTCAACTAATTTAGCCTTTCTTATGACCATAACAGTCACATTGCAGACCTCAGGCCTATTCCTGTCATCCTTATCCAGAAAACCCTGGCTTCATATTGATTTTGCCTGAATAAAATAGGCTTTAGTATTGTCCAAATAATGCAACAAAACTAATGTGCAAAATAATTGTTGTATTTATACCATTTTTGCACTCTTACAATTTTTTCTTATTTTCTCTTTTCTGTGTTTTTATCAAGATCCTCATTAATGCTTTTGAAATTCCTATATTTATTGGACAGGCAATAGCTCAAGGAATCACACAAGTGAAAAATATTTGACTTTAAAAATTAAGTTATCATGCAGTAGAATTTCTGTATTCTGGATATTTATTCAGATCACTTTGCAGCCAGCATGGTGAGGAGACATACATAAAAGAGACAGACATAAAGCATTCAAGACCATTTTCCCCAAACTGTGTTTACAATAATGTAAAAAAAAAATCTATAAATCCACCTGGAATGTAAGACCTCAGCACAGATTCCGGTATCCGGCACCCTCAAGACCACTGTGATACAGAATCATCATCATCATCATCATCATCATCATCATCATCATCATAGATCCTGAGACACAGACTCTCAGTTTCAGTCACACTATAGTTTCTCTCCCAGTGAAACTGTGTTTTATCAGCAATCTGGGGAGCATCTTCTGCCCTGATTGACTTTTTCCTCAGATGTATTCATCGCGTAATTGTAATCAGGAGAAGCCATTGTGTGTTGTTCCTACTGAAGTAGAGCATTTATAGCGTTGCAATTAAGAAGGCTTCATCGCTAATACACTGGGCATTTACCTTTTCTGCAGATTTAATGGCCCTTTGCCTTGTGATTGAGTTCAAGAAGGATGTGGAACACCTCTCTGAAAAAACATAGTGCTTTTCTTCAAGCACTTCGAATATCTGCCAGCTCTAATGCAAGGGGCTGGACACACACCTTCCTGTGGTGAAATTACATGTCAGCTTTCTGATACACCCCTTCACTTAAGCTGGACTGTTTTTCAATAGCTTTTCGCAGTCAGCCTGGCAAAAACAGGTTGTCTCATTTTCCCGTGCCACCTACTTTCAAGGCACAAACATAGCAGTTTTCTCGTCTGAATGTAAAAGTTTCCTGGTGCCACAAGAATCCAAATTAACATTTGGAAAACTCTTTGCATCTCAAATCACATTAAAGAGTAGGAAATTCTGGGAAATGGAGAAAGCATGGAAGGAGGGGAAAGGTGGATTGTATACAACAGATTAGCTCATCTTGAGCTTATTTTGTAAATTCTCATTCTTTAATAACTTTCGTTTCTAAAAAAGTTGTTCTAATCTCTAAGAAAGTAATACTTCTTTAAAAAATATTAAAAAATTAATCTCCGAATCATTGTTGAGACTTTTTAATGGTTTCCCCATAGCCTTCTAAACAGGAAACCTGTTGCTTGTCTGAAAACAGATTTATTTCAACAAATTGCCGTTTTCCTTCCTCCCTAAAATGTTTAATTGAATGATGTTACAAATGCTTCTAGTAGTGCAGGGTCATTACTTAGGCAGGGAGCCACTTTAGGTTTCCTCAGACCAAAAGGGAGCCCGGAGGTAGCTGCATGCCCAGCTCCTGGTTGCATTGAACAACGCTGCTGGTGTGCTCTGTTCCCTGGCTCATGTACTGAGGACCCAAAATGTGACAAAAGTGGCAGTCAGATGAGTCAGCCCCTGTTTTGCCTGTGAAATAGCTCCATAAACCTCCTTGTGTACACTTTATGTCAACGTAAGGGTGCCCCCACAGAAGAAGACCCATCTGAGCCCAGGCTATTCAGGCACATTGACTGTTTGATATTTGTCACTCCTACATAGCTGCATCATTTCTTGGTGCTAAACTAATTTTTGAAGACAGAGGTATGGTGGGAAATGACACCCACTGGTAGCAGCAAGTGGTAAAATTCGAAAGAGCTTTCATTTACTCATTTTACAGTGTGATGTATTGGGGTTATGTTAAGTTATTGATATATTTTATTTGTCTCTTCTAATTTTAGAGGTTTTTCTTTTTTTTTTTTTTTTCTCCTCTGCTGCTATGTAACTCCTTAACTCCCTTCCAGATGATCTTTGCTCCTGTGACAAGCAAGTCGTGGTGAAAAAAAAGGCAGCTGGCATGAGTGCTGGTTTCCTCCCACCTCTCTCAGCCTGAAGTCAAGTTCATTCTGGGTCGTCAAGGGCGTTGAAGTAAAGGTTTGTGAGCAAGGACCAGCAGGACTTGTGTGGCACTGGCTCTTATTGTCACCTTTCCCTCCCGAGTTCCCTCCTGAGTCAATTTACCAAGAAAAATGGCCTGGCCTGCCTTGCAAAGATGAGACCCAGAAGTTATTGTAGCTGTTGTTTGATTTCAGGCTTCAATGCTGTATCCACAGCAGTTCTAGATAAAACTCCACAGAAAGTCAGAGGCACTAATCATTTTAGGAAAAAAAAAAAAACAACAACCAAATGCAAACCAAAACAAACAACCTACCCAAGAAACCCCAAAGGAAAAAAAAAAATTATGTAGGCAATCTGCTATTTTGTAGCATATAAATTTTATTTTATTTTTTTTTACTCTGTGACTGTTATTTTAGTGACACATCCTTGTCCAATGCATTCTGGGTGTTTATTACTGGTGGGCTACTGGTTGAATTCAGCAGCGCTGTGCACAGAGGCTGAAGAAATGGAGAATATGCATACAGAGGGCTAGATTTAGGAAGAAATCTTTGGGAAGATCAAGGGACTGAGCGCTGCAGAGGGAACAGGGAGGCAAAGCAGAAGACAGGCTGGTGGTATCATAGTGTCAACCACAGTTTTAAGGATGTGCTGTGTGTGACAGTGATGGTTGTGAATCTACTGGAGTTCCTAACTGTACGACCCGATGTGATATACCTCTCTTCTGGGTTTCCAAAGCTCCTAGTTACAGCACCTTCTGAAACTGCAGTCATTTCATGACTATAGCACCCAAATACCTTTTTCCTTATGATTCACTCTGGTGTGGGGAAGCACTTGTGCTCTGGTTTTGCAGACAGGGAAGACCCCTGAAGCACTGAATGACTAAAAAAAGTGCATGCACAAAAAATCAGTAAAATTCATCAAACCAGAACACCATCCCATTCTTACCTGACATCAGAACTTAGATTCTCAAACATCCCACTCATCCTCAGCCAGCCCACAGGGACCATAACCTTTTCTGCCAGTAAAAATCTGGGCATATTCAGAACTGCCCAAATCCTAATCATACTCAGCAGCTAATCAGCCACCTCATGCCTCAACAAGAGATCTACCTGGATCCTGCCTGGTTATCTTCCATGGTCTGCTCTGGGTCCTGCCCAATTGAAGTGTAGAGCAAGAAACTCATTTTCTCAAGTATGTTAGTGGTAAGAACATTCACCTACATGAACTGGGTAGAAAAATAAACATATAAATGAGAATATTGTTCCTGTTCTGGATATGTTTAAGAAAAAAGGGCTGGGTTTACCATGTATTTTCAAGAGAAGGATGAGAAGCAAAATCTTAGTAGAAGACCACTACCTCCTCGTAGTTCTAAAAGAATATATCCATCCCTCCAAGGTATTCCTACCTGACATGCTCATTTTAGTAGGTCCCATTCCTAGGTACTGATTCTGTCAAAAAACACCTGATCCTCTGCAGCCGTTTCCATCTGGCAGACAGACCATCTTCATTTTGCAGGCTTGTTGCTTACCCAAGGTTATGCAAACTCACTATGATGGACCTGTGAAATGAACCCATTCCAAGACCCAGAGCATCATCACTGTCTTTCCCTGCCTGGGCTGGAGCTGTGGTTGCTCCAGGGCAACCTTCCTGCCAATTGTGTCTTGGACTTTCAGTGCAAAGAAAGGTCTCAGAAACGGACATAGACAGGGCTGTATGGGCAAAAGGTTTGAAATTTTAACTGGAAAATGACACAGGAAAATGTCTTTCAGCTGGAAATGATACTTCTCTTAAATTTTTTTGGGCACAATTGGAAAAAAAAAGAAAAAGCATTAAGAAAAATTCCAGGGCAGTGAGAAGTGTTAAGATGCAGTAGCAGGTAACTCACTGGTTTCAGTGATGTCAGTGTTGTTACTCTTCAAAATGTCTGTTATTTTCATAAATAATGAAAAAAGAAGCTTCACTTTTTAAAATACAAGGAACTCTTTTCATTTGCAGTCACTACTGTTTTGGACAATAGCTGATGATCAGGTACGTGTGTGTTAAACAAGTCAGGGATTATTACAATAAAACTGCCACACTGGGGGACTGGAGTTAAAAGAAAACAAAAAAACCCCACAAAAACACGAAGAAAAAACATGTGCAAACTATCCTTACCTGCATGTATAAGTGCATGCATGTGGATAATGTCAATGTGTTTTTAAAACAGCACTAACAAAATACCAACCCTGAGTTGTTAACAAAAGAGCTGAGATTCACGTTTTTACACGACTTGTTTCTTGAGCAAATACAGTCAATTCTTTAGTTTGATATTATTCTGAGTCTTTTAAGGGTTTTCAAGCTTTCTCATTTGTTTTCTCTCCTTATCCTTTCATCTATAAACTGGCAAAGAGCACTTAAAAAATTCAAGCCAACCCCTAGACTTAGAACAAATGGCTAGCTGTGGAGCATTTCTCATCAGTGCTAGAAATTCGGTTTAGGATAGTGAATCTGACAAGTCACTGTCCGTGATGACAGATGAATACTTTGAAAACGAGAAGAAAAAGAGTTTTTTACCAAGTTGTTTTTTTTTGTTTGTTTGTTTTGAAGTAAACAAGAGAGGTCATGTCTTTCTAGCCCATACGGGCATTCATTCCGGTTATGACCTCAGCTGTGAAAAGGTTACAGGGAAGAATATATGGGCAAGAATACTCACTTTGTTGCCAGGGGAATGGGAATAGTTGAGCTGATATTGGATCTCGTGTTGGCCATCATACTTCATACTTTTCATCTGTGTCATGCCGCGTCACACCAACATGACAGAGTAGACAGAGTAAGCTGTCTGAGCACCTTGACCCAGCTACTGCTGTCCCTCTACGCTCCCCCACCTGAGTCACCGACAGAGACTTTCCAGAGGTACCATAAGCAGGAATCTTTCCAGACAATTCTTCGTGAGGCTATTTATAGAGCAAATCATTACAAAAATAGCTCTGGAGCTGACATGTATTTTTCTTCTCTAGGGTAGGAGATGACCTATCCTCCCTGCAGTGCTCTCTGTGGGCTGATGCTCCCTGAACTGCTTCTATCTAGTGCAATTCCTGGACTCTAATCCAAGTGTTACTGTAATGAACACAAAGATGCATATTTTACCCTCAAAAAGCATCTTTGGGACTGTTCCAGCAACTGGTCTCTACATTTGATGTAACAAGGACAGGCATCTGCTGCTATATGACTGAAACAGTCAATAGCTAATCTCCCTTTCAGAGAGACAATTAGAAAGACAGCACTTTATAAGGACGTTTGTGACATTAGATTGTGACGTTTCTATTTGCAAATTTAAAGATTTACCAACCTCTTCCTACATTCACAGGCTGTCCACTTCTGACTGAGTGTGAAACAGCTATAAAAGAAGGACTTAGAAGTGAGAAAAATTTACCTCAAGAAACAGATCTGGATTATTTTCCTGTTCAGGAAAGACATGTTGGGAGAGAGCAAGTCCTACTCTGCTGACTGTTCTCGCGTGGTCCTTACTGAGGCGTACTTTCTGAAGCAAAATATGACAAGTTATACAGTATTCCATGTGCTGGATTTTATGGAGGATAAGAAACCCCTTCTTCCCAATATTTTTAACAGGCATCTGAAAAGCAGTAACACATTTCATAGCAGAACATTTTTAGTGGAAGGTGTCCTATCTCCAGTACTCCCTTTATTCTGATGATTGGAGAAGCACCTACAACAGTTTGAGATCATATTGATTTGCTCAGATGTCATTTAGCTGTTAGGAATAAGTCAAAAAGACTCTTGAATGCTCTGAGATAGTAAATTAAATTAATCTGAGCTATGCTGTGATTTTTTTCTTTACTTTCTTAGACACAGAGAATCACAGAAGTGTTGATTGCATGGGACTTCTGAAGGTCATCCAGCCTCCCACTTGAAATGGGACAGTCGCCAAAACCAGATCAGGTCAGTGATGGATCTGTCTAGCTGAGTCTTGAAAATCTCCAAGGACAAAGTTTCCTCAGACTCTCTGGGTCACTTCTAACCTGCACTTAACTCCTGGTGAAGAAGCATTTCTGATGTCCAATATGAAGTCTCTGACCCACACAATCTATGTCCATTGCCCTTTGTTGCATAACCTGGAAGAGTTTGGGTCCACTGCCCTTGTAACAGCTCTTCACAGTTGTCAGCTGTTATTTGACCATCCCTTTTCTTCCTCTAGCCCAGACCAACCAAGCTCAGGTCCCTCATCTTCTCCCTGTGTGTGATGCTCTCTGATTCTTTTGCTGTCCCTCTACTGGAGCTCTACAGCTTCTCCACAGCCCTCTTGAACTTGGTACATGAACCCAGACACAATATTCTGCAGTCAACCTGCTGACCACAGTCCCTCTAATGTAGCTCAGTATGAAATTAGTCTTCTATACCATGAGTGCTCTGTCAGCTCACCTTTGATTTGGCCTACACTGCAACCCTCAAGTTCCCTTCAGCAGGAAAAAGGAAATAGGATTTGTCCCTTTGCAAGAAACATGGGAAAATCCAACAAAATGAAGTAAACCAGTGATATGTTTTGTCGGAGTTAACATTTACCTCACTCTCACTTTATCTGACAATTTTTCCCTCCCTCTGTACTGTGCATGAGAACCTATTTTTCTGTATTTTTTCATCCATCAGCAATGGTGTTGCTGGACATGATCATGTACCATGTGAACAGCCAAAGCTTCACTTGCAGGAGCACATGAATGGACCATGCATCAGCTGGACATGCCACCACACCACTGCTCTCTCTGCAAAAGCAGCCACATCCAGTGACTCCTGAGGAGCCAGGGCAGATCCATACTTGACATCAGCTCCTGGAGACCATTTTTTCTCACATCAGTATTGGAAATTGTAGGACGGAGGATCTACTCTCAACTGTGCATTAAATTCAGAGTTGGGTATCCAGCAGAACCCCATGTTGTCTTCAAGCCTCAAAGAAATATTATTTGCAGTGTATACTTGTTCTTGGTATTTTTTCATTCTTTTTCTATTCCTCACAACAACAAACTTATTTAAACATAGATAGAAAATGGGGTTCATTACACTATGTAATACTTTTTTAAGAATTATAGCAGAAAGGCTTTCTATATTTATGGTTCTATCAAAAAATGTGGCTAAAAATAGAAATGGTTTCCTCTCATCAAGGAATGAATCTGCCAAATGTTATTGCTATAGGAAATCTAAGTCACATTGGATTACCACCTGGCACTATCAAAGCTAAAACTACTGTCAACTTTAAAACAAGAAAAAATGGTCAAATTATCACGGCTTTATGAAATATGTTTAGAACCATGTTAACTCCTTTCAATCCTTTCATAACACGGGGAAAAAGAAGAAGTTACTCTTCACCAGAGGAATTACTTGTAGTTCAAAAGGCACTGAAAATGACGAAAATCAGAAAAATTCAGATTCACAACCGAAGGATCAAGTAGGGAAGATAACAGGGAGAAGAAGAGGATGGAGTTAGCATTTTGATACAATTAATTATGCAAAGCATTAATGTGATTTTGGGGTATGCTTGGGCTCAGGTTTCACCATCAGATGAATTTTTACAAGATGACCAAACCAATTTGGAAAATTCTAAGATTCATTAAACATGAAAGACATTTACAACTCTTCCTTTTTAAAAGCTGCCTGTAGATCATACATCTTTTGGTTGAATTTGTTCCTTTTATACATAATTTACATAAATATTGTTCAGTCAACATAGATATCCAGTCTTCTGGGAATTCTTAATGAACCAGAAATTGTAATTTATAAAATAGAAATAACACCCCCTACATATATATGTAATATATATATGTATACACTTATATATATATCACACAGAATTTTATTTATTATAAAAATTAAGCCACCAGTTTTGGAAGTAATTCCTTAGAATCAGTTGTAAGTTTTTAAGCACCTAACAAACCATATCCATGTGGTCTTCTGTTCATTCCTCCAGTTTCGCCAGGGTGTCTGCATTTGGCTAAAGCTGGGGAGCAGTGTCTGCATTTTCTAAATGCTCAACATGCCCTTTAGTTTATTTGGACCCCGTCTACTTGGCAGATGGAGAGGCTGCCTCAACTATTTAGAGAATTTAAGACAGGGATGCTGGCGTGGGTGTCTCCATGAGCTCTGGGAACTAATGCAGCTTGAACGGATGGCCCAAATTGTTTTAGGATTTGTAGATCTCAAGTTATCACCATCCTACAGACTACATCTACAGCTGAAATTTACAGGAGTCTCTCAATTAGGAGCCAGCATGGGTAATCAGGCAACATCCTGGCTGGTTAACCATGGATGTGACTTCTGGAACTGCACCACAGCAGCATGGTGGGAGCCACTGGCATTTCTGCAGGAAGAATATGTTTCATAGAACAATAGTGTTAAATGCAAAGCATCCTATCCATTGGCCCATATCGCCATCACAGCTAGACCAGCATAAAGGTGAGGAAACCTCTGATCTCTGATGCAACACCTGGAGCTGATCCATGAAGAGTTAGGACAAGAGAAAATGATATTGCAAAACACCTGTTGGGTATTACAGTGCTGTGGTTCAAATTCAAAATCTGTTTGTATAATTTTGCATCTCTACCTGCTTCCCATCAGTTGACATGTGTTGCATGGTGTATCCTGACTGGGAAAAAGAAAGGAGATTAGAAGGAAAGGATGTCTGGAAATTATTAATGCATTCAAGCTAGTTCCCTACAAATAAAGAAATATATTCTCTTACTGATGCTGGTAAGGTTGCTCTTTTATTCTGCCAGGAACTCCACCATTCCCAGAAAAAAAAAAGTCCATAAGTAATTAAAAATACACCGGTCTAATGTCAAGAAAGGATAACAATATTTCCCAACATTTTTTTTTTTTTTTTTGTCTGTAAGAGTAATAAGATGATGTTGACTTCATTTACAAAAGAATCAACAATAGGACTGACAGTGTTTTTAAGGCAGAGCAAAACATTAATAATCATATTTTTACTAATGATCTTATTTGCTGTAATCTTAGCAGCCGTGATGCAGATTAGTCTCATTGCTGACAGCAAGAGTGGAGTCAATATATTTACTGTAGGTGGGTTCTGTTGAGATTAAGTGGAATGTGTTGGGTCACAGTATATCTATTTCTAATTTTCTTATTGTTGTTTTGGGACCAGTGCTGTGCATAACACTAACTTTCCTATACATTTGTAGTAATTTTATATGAGAAAATATACACTCACACAAAAATAATGGTTTTAACCAAGTCCGTGCCTCATATAATATTCGTTTTCACCGGTCGTTCTCCTCTCGCTGATGGAGTGCTCCTGCTGTTCACAACAAAACTCCTGTCGATGCTGTTGAGAACGAGAGAAGCTGTTTGGCTTTATGGCAAGTCTGGGGATAAACAGTTGATTTTTAGGGACCTGACAAGAAAATTAATATAGAAGAAAGTGGGTTGGCTTAGACTGACCCATTCTGCACAGGCGTGTGCCCACACATGGTTGATGAAGGGGCAGGGGATGCTGCTGTGCAGGTAATAATTTTACTCCTTTGCAGATCGGCGATGCCTTTCTCAGTGGACTCCCTTAAAACAAAAGTGCAACCTACTGGAGAGAATGGCAAGCATGAAAATTACCCTGTTGCTTCATAAAGTCCTGAAATGTCCTTAATGAGAGAAAGGAGAGTGGCCACTCCTTTGATAATGGGTAAAACTGACCTGCTCTTTTCAGCGAGGTACGTGTTGCTGGAAAGCCTTGAGAGATTTCAGCCTAATGCCTTGCTTTTAAACGCTGACCTTTTTTTTTCTTGCATGTGGTTATTCTGATGAAATCCATGTGACTAGTTTTCCACAAGCTTTTAAATAAGGAGGCATAACAGCCTAAGCTTCCCAAAGAGCAAGAGCTGTCATCCAAGGAGTCCTTGACAGAGAGCACGAAATTCCCAAAGGCTCGCTCGTCCCAAAGGATTCTCAAGTCCTTCCCAGGTCATAGCAAACCAAAGGGTGAGCCCTGTTAATAAACAATCAGAGTTTTTTTTCAAAATTATTAGTTGCTCACTACAGGCATCTGTTAACAGTATTTCCTTTGTAAATGAAACAGGTTGTAAAAGACTAAATACTGTGAGCTAAGGCTCTCAGATCCCATCCCGGCTTCTGTCGTTGTCCTAATGCTACATGGACTTACACAGGCCACTTGAGAACATTTTAAAAGCTTTGGCGCAATTTGTTTGACAAAAATTACGATCTCTGTCATTATCATAATTTTCTGAGACAATGACCTCCTACCTCTCTTCTTTACTTTTTCCTCTGAAAAAAACCTGAACTGTTTATTTAGGTGCCTTTTGTAATAACACATTTTAATGTCTGGTTTCAGATTTGCCACACTGAAAATATTGCTTTGTGACTGGCAATGCTGGAGTAGTTTTCCTACATTACGAGGCAGTAAGGCAGTAGCAGGCCCAGGAAAATAACACTGCAGGAAATTTTTCAATTTACAATATGAAGTTGAGACCTTCTTACCTCATTGGGGCAAATATAAGGTTATCATAGCTGCTGTCCTTCCTGGTTATAGCTTCAAAGTTTTCCCTTGTCGGTCTGGACAGTTATTGCAAACTTATCATTGATATACCACTGAGGAAAATCCTTCTAAACATTAAAACATGAAAAAAGTGTAGGATCGGTATGTTTTCTTTCAAGCACAAAACCAGAGGACAGCCTTTCAAGCCCGTTTTACCTCCATGTTATGAGTTAAAAATAAAAATGGTTTTACATGAGTAAAAAGCAGCCCTGGGAAGAGCAAGAGGTGGCATTTCTGATTCCTGCCTGTGCTCCCTCATTTACACAGTGGGAAAGGAGCATTTTCCAGGCACACCCATGACGCGTTGGAGATCCAGTTTTCTTTAGTTTTCACTGCCTGGAGAGAAGAGGAGAAGCCCACAGGCTGCAGAACAGACAGCTACCTCAGGGCTGCGAGGTAATGTATGTCCCTACAACTCTATTGACAATCTAATTTTTAAAGTACATCACTTGAGCCCTGTTTACATCGTTATCCTTTAACCGGGTGAACCCCAGTGAATCAGAGGCAGCCTGTCTTTCTCTGCCTGGCGTACCCCGCTGGAATGCGACTCTCCCATTTTAGCGTCGTATTTTATTGTTTATTTTTTATTTATTTATTTCATTTTTAGCACTGGGCTGGATATGACCAAATCCTCTCCAGCTCCCAAGCGCTCCTGTCTGTGTTTTCCTGCCGGAGCCACAGCCTGGTGGCACATTCTCAGACTTTGCTGATGAGTCACCCGGCACAGGAGGACGCGGGGACGGAGCCTGCCCACTGGCCCGCGCCGCTGAAAACCAATACTGGTTGCTATTTAGATCCACAGCAGAAATGCCAGCGTATTTGCAACATTTTTAAGGCTGGTTCAGGAAGCTAGAAGTTGAAAGAAATAAAAAAAAAAAAAAATAAAAAGAAAATATATGTTCTCCTTCCCCGGGTCTACTGCTGGATTTGCAGTGTTTACAAACAGCTGTTGCAGCAGCCCCAAGCTCCGGGGAAATATGCCACACATCTGAGGATCTGACAGTCAAAACCCAGCACTTGTCCCCCTGCATCCCTTCTAAGGCCTGGCGTAACGGGAGACGTGGTCCTCCTGGTATTTGTCACCCCGGCAGCTGCGTGGCACGGTGGTGGCCACGGCCATGCGTCTCCTCGCGAGAGAGGGGGGATCCAGACAGCCCCCGCGGCGGCCAGCAAGGAGCAGGGAGCAAAGCCCACTGCCAAAATAGTGGTATAAATAAAGGAATAGATAAAGGGAGGCAGCTTGGGTCCCGCACATCAACTTGGGTATTAAAGGCAACAACACAAGGCTTAAAAATAAGGGGTTGCAGCAGCCCCATTTGTTGTCCCAGTGGAGTTTTA
This sequence comes from Gallinago jamesoni, assembly GCA_025769975.1. Classification (NCBI taxonomy): domain Eukaryota; kingdom Metazoa; phylum Chordata; class Aves; order Charadriiformes; family Scolopacidae; genus Gallinago; species Gallinago jamesoni. The sequence continues at coordinate 76,826,873 of JAOQGH010000019.1, forward strand.
GGGATATGGTGGCTCCACACCAACTCTCCACCTCTGCTTCACCATGGTTGCTCCTCCACCCACTTTTTCTTCTCTTTCCGAGGCCCTGCGAAGAGAACCAACATTTGCAATCCCTCCTGGGGCTGAAGGTGAATGTAAAGACCTAAGGTCTCTTCCCTGGAGAGGGGCAGTCCAGGAGCACCCAGAGAAGCAACACCATTTCTCTTGGAGAAAGCATACTACACAAAGTGTGCAAAGTGCACACAAAACTACGTGGAGGCTGTTTCGCTAAGAAAACACTTCAAAACACCTGAGCTGGTTCACGTTAAAGCATGAGCTTCAATGCGCAGAAGGTGTTAGGGGGAGAAGAGCCTGTGGACAAAAAAATACCAGACCTTTCTCAACAGTTCCCAGCAGCAGCTACTGGGTCAAACCTTGAGGTTTAACTGGGTTATAAACTGTTGTTCCTACAGCACTCCACATTAATCGGTGTCCCCTGCAGATAGAAGAACTTTAATTTTCTTTTGTATTGTGGACAGGGCTCTTTAGATACCATCTTGAGGTTACGTTCTTTATATAACACCAATGGATTATGTTTGCACCACCAATGAAACTCTATAGCTTTTAAAACGCATGGAAAAAAAGATGCCTGGCATTTTTTACATAAGTAAGGTTTAGAGCAAATAGATGTCAGGACTCAGGGATATTTTCACTTTTATCCCGTTAAACTTTGCAAGTTTTAGCTGTGCCTCTGAATTCTTCAGAGAAGCTTCGAAATTCACAAGTTCATACAATTCACAGAGCATCTGTTGTGAAAAATAAAGAGATTGTGACTTCCAATTTAAATAACTAAGATTTCCATTATTAAAAATAAAATCCTTGTTATTTAAAATAAAGCCCAGAATAGGCAGCATGGGAGCCGCATAAAAAAATCTAGCTTAGAAATTTCAGAATAAGCAGAGAATTGATGTGAATTGGAGGACTCTGTGTAGTCCATTAGAATTATCCCTATGTACATGTGCAACGTGCTATTAGAAATTAGGTGTCTAGCCACTTTTGAAGCCTGTAGGAGTTATGCACCAAGGCCTGGATTCCTAAAGTACCAAAATGCTAATTAAAATGCACTTTAAAGTAGGTAAATACCAATAAAAGCAAAACAACTAAATCCTTTGCCAGAGCTGTGCCTTACCAACCATTTGGGATTCAGAAAAAATTTTAGTTGTAAAATGTTTAACTGGGTATGAGAAGAAACTCTTTAATAGATGGAGAGCACAAGGGGAGAGGAGGACAAAACATGAGAGTTTGTCGGGGGGCAGAGAACCCACTCGTGGCAGAGGAAACTTCTGAAAAGGAGACCAAGAAGCCTGAAGAGGTGGGTGACAGTCGGTGACATGTGGATGTTCCAATTGCCTTTGAGGTTTGTTCAACCCCTTGTGTGCTGAAAATGAGGAATAAATTTGCATGTACCAAATTCAGTGTGAATTTTTCACAGCCCCAGTTCAATAATCTAAGTTTCCCAAAGCCTGCTTTTGTTAACAGCCTCTTGTTGAGCATCTTTCATGCAAAGATCTCAAAGCTTTAGAAATGATGCTCCGTGAGGTTGGCTTCCCTTAATGGGTAGCAAATGGGGACATAAAGTGATATATTTTTGATCTTGACTTCCTCCAGATCACCCAGAGGGAAATGGCACAGATGAGATGCTGTCCTTCCAGTGCCTCACAGCTACAAAATGCCATACCAGCACGGACATCCTCTCAACAGTGCATGTCAGGTAAAGCGTGTTCTCATTTACCTATGCAGAAAGAAACCTAAAGCAAGATGACAGTCTTATTAAAGGTCACACATCCTGGGGTGAATTAGTAAGCACGGGGTCCCCGTTACTGCACTATTCTTTGTGAGCCAGGCTATTCTGCCAGTTTTCTTACAGGTATGGAGAATTAGGCTATTATAAGGGCTTCGTCTATATTATTTTTTATTCTGTCTTAAGTAGTCCCATATCACCAGCTGCTTTAGCCATGCTAAGGGAACACATCGACACAAAATGAGGTGATGGCATGCTCAGGAGTGTCACCTTAGCAAAGCAGGGACCATGGGTTTAACAACACGCAGGAAGTTTTTAAGAAGGTGTTTTAAAGGTATAAGTGGACTGAGGAAAACACCACCCTAAAAGGATGGGGGACATGGGGCTTGTGGTCAGATTAAATGTGTCTCTGCCTGCAGCCCACATTTTTCAGTAGAATGTTTCGAATCATGCAGAAAAAAACCCTCTTACTGTTTGAAGAAACAATATCTAAATAAAGGTGTCAGGCTTTATTTCTGGGTGAGTTTTGGTTGTTTTTTTTTTCACTTTTGCACTGCGTATAAAATATTTCTTTTGGCTACTATGTGAGCAGCAAACTTGGTGAAGATTTCTGCTCAGGGGTTTCAGGGACATCTCTGTATCACTTCCCTACCTGTACCAAAGCTTCTTATAGTCAACCTATGGCATCCTTTAATATTGTAAACTTTGTTGTAAGCGTGGGTCCTGCGTGTCCCTCAGGCCAGGTGCCCACAGCAGAGCCACGTCCATTTCAGTAGGCATTTTTTTTCAAGTTAGAGAGATACAAACATTAGTTTGTCAGGGTTTGGGTTTCTTTTCTTCATTATTGCTTCCTAAGTTGTCATGGTTATCATTTGACACCCTCTCCAAATTCTTTTTCTATTTAACAACTCTTGTACTCTCTTTTTTTACCCTGAATAAACAGGCTGCTTGAAACTGGAAAGGGGGGGGGGGAAGAGCGAACATTTGTGTGCCGAGAAAAACGTTCACAAGGGGCTGAAAGGCATTTTTGACCCACAAAAAAAAAACCCACCACCCTCCCACAGACTAATAGACTGCATGCTGTGACCAAAATGTCACTATTTTTAAGGTGTCTGACTTATACCTGCCTCACATAATGGTCACTCTGAAAAGGATTTTGGCAGCCAGCTGACCACTAAGTATGAAGCTGATTTTCTTTTTTCTTTTTTTCTTTTTTTTTTTTGTATTATTTTTATTTGTTTCACATTGTGGTTAGGCTTTCAAACTTTTTTTGGGGGGGAAGATGGGGGAGAACAAGAAAAAAAAAAAAGAAAAAAAAGACAGACTGAGGGAGAGAAAAAGAAATAACCCCAAGAGGTGCAGAGAGATAGAAAGTTATAAGGACACTTTACGCACACAGGCAACCCACAGGGGCACACCAGAGAATTCAAAAATAGGAGGGCAGTGAGGATTCATAAACAGAGGGCTGCCTTTTTTTTCCGTAGGAAAAAAAGGAGCCTTCTCTCTCTCTCTCTCTCTCTCTCTCTCCGAGGAGCATCCCGAGCCCCGGGGGGCTGCAGATCTGTCATTACAAGGTGTGCTGGTGGGGGTGACCGTCTGCGGACTGGTCTCCGGCACCGCTCAGCCCGGCTCCTCTCCCTGTTAGCTCAGCAATTTCCCGGTGGTCAGCCCGTCTTGCCATAATCACACGCTGGCGCCACAAAGCCCGTTTTCTTAACTCTACGCTGCGCCTGGTAATGAATGCGTACTAAAATACACTAAACCGCGCCGATTCTGGAGCTGCCGTGACCTCAGGCCCCGACGGCTCAACACCATATTTCCTTGTGCGGCGTGCTACCTGATAAAAGGGATGCCAGGCTGCAATGAATGGGGCGTTCTCTCTCTCTGTCTCTCTCCCTCTCTCTCTCTCTCTGTTAATTTTATGGTACGTGGAGTATGAATTATTTCACTCTGGTTAGGCTCTGCCAACGGCTTTGAGCGGGGAGCTTCTCTGGGTTATCAGCGGTTAGAAGGTGGTCCACGAGAAATTCAGCTGGCCAAAAGAGATAAAGAGCTCAGAGGAGAGGTGTTCTGGAAAGCACTTCTCTTATCATAGAATCATAGCATCATAGAACGGTTAGAGTTGGAAGGGACCTTAAAGACCACCTACTTGCAACCCTCCTGCCATGGGCAGGGACACCTCCACTAGACCTGGTTGCTCCAAGCCCCATCCAGCCTAGTCTTGAACACTTCCAGGGATGGGGCAGCCAAAGCTTCTCTGGGCAACCTGTTCCAGGGCCTCACCACCCTCACTGGAAATAATTTCTTTCTGGTATCTAATCTAAATCTCTCCTCTTCCAATTTAAAACCATTACCCCTTGTCCTGTCACTGCACTCCCTGACAAAGACTCCCTCCCCAGTTCTCCTGTATCTCCCTTCAGATATTGAAAGGCTGTTGTAAGGTCTCCCCGGAGCCTTCTCTTCTCCAGGCTGAACAACCCCAGCTCTCTCAGCCTGTCTTCATAGGAGGGGTGCTCCATCCCTCTGATCATCTTTGTGGCCCTCTGCTGGACCCGTTCCAACAGGTCCAGGTCCTTCCTGTGTTGAGGACTCCAAAGCTGGACACAGTACTCCAGGTGGGGTCTCACGAGTGCAGAGTAGAGGGGTAGAATCACCTCCCTTGACCACCTGGCCACACTTCTCTTGATGCAGCCCAAGATGTGGTTGGCTCTCTGGTCTGCCAGTGCACACTGCCGGCTCATGTTGAGTTTCTCATCCACCAACACCCCCAAGTCCTTCTCATTCGGGCTGCTCTCCAGCCATTCTCCACCCAACCTGTATTTGTGTCTGGGATTGCCACATCCCAGGTGTAGAGAAGAAAAGTTTCTTTTCCCTCTGCAGTTACACACTTGTCCTTCCAGCACATGGCTCATCCTGAATCCACCTAGCAGGGTGTCAAATTATATAAAGACCTGATCTCTCTGTCAGACTTTGGTGTAACTCATAAATAAAGGTGCCCTGAGATTTAGATACCCACCTAAATGTAAGTTAAGGATGATTTTCCATCTCATAAAGACTTGAATTTCACAAGCTTCAATCAAACTCATCAGGACTCTCTTTTTCTCCCCTTTGCTTTCATGTTATCAGGTGCAACAAGCCACAATACCAGGGCCTGCATCATATATAACAACTAAAAACCCCACACAAACGAAACACACAAAACACACAAAATTCAAGCAATGATGTGTAGGATGATGGAGATTAAACTCAGGTGGTTTCTGCTGCTCTTCTCTCATGTTTTGCATGCAGCTAACATGAGGAAGCTTTGAACCCAATTTTCAGAGTATTTTTCTATTTTTTTTCTTTTTTTTTTTCCTTTCCCACAACCGCGTGATGGTAAAAGAGCCATAATTTACCAGAGGAGGTTTTTAAAAGCACTGTGCATTTTGGTAATATTAGCTAGAGCAGCTGTTATCATATTCCTAGTACAGCAGTAGTGATCTGTCATCATTAAAAAAAAAAAAAGAAAGGTTAGGGAGTCTTTACAAACCTGCATTCACAGTATATTTTGCTCTATAATTTTATCTAACTTTGATGGAATACTCAAAATGCATCAAGTTGATTTTTTTTTTTTTTTTTTTGCTTTGTCTTGACTTTGAAGAACAAAGTAATTTTCTGATTTATTTCAGAGGCCTGGGAAGGGACAAGGTGAGGCACAGCTTTGCAGGCTTTCCCATCAGGTGGAGCACACTGTGAGTACACACAGCTTGCCCTGCCTTGCCTTGGTGGACCATTTTGCTGCCAGTGAGAAGCTCTTGCCAGACCTTCTCCACTATAAAATGCCCAGCTAAATTTTTTGCTATCTCTCCTCGGTGAGACCTGTAGGTCTACAGACAGCCTTTTTACAGTTTAGATGCATCAGATGCGGTGTTCTCTTCATGTGAAACCTGTGTCAGATATCTGGGCAACAGATAAGCTGAGCGGGCAGCTGGGACCTGACTCATGTTGTAATTTTGCAAGAAAGGTTCATAGCAGAGGATTTCCACTTGATTTACAGTTGCATAAGGGAAAGCAATTTCCAGCTGGGGACCTTGGTGTACCTTGGCATGACCCCAACGGACGAAGATGAAGTGGCTTCTACTGGGGTGGCCTTTGGTCTGGCTGCAGTCTGTGAGGTATGCACTTTCCAGGCATGACTGAGAGGATGGTCAGCCTTTCTGTAAGGGCTTTTTGGGTGTCTCTGACCACGGGGGACACCTAAAGCTGGGCCACCTCCTGCCTGGGAGCAGCCTAGCTGGAGCTGGAGCTGGTGGTCCACCTTCTTCCTTCCACCAGTGCAAAGCTGCAGCAGCTCGGTGGCATCGGCTTTAGAGCTGCTTTGTACGTGGAGGCAGATGGGGGTTAAAGAACCCCTTTGGCTGCCTTTGTTCACTCGTCCAACCTGCTGAGGTCAGCAGAAGGACTGTTCTGGGGAACGTACCGTAGGGCAGCCTCACAGCAGAGGCAGTGACTCCAGCACTGACTTTCCCTGCCTGACTCCTTTGTGCAACATAGCTCAACTGTGTCTCACGAACGGTTGGAGCTTTTTTTTTTTTTGCCTTTTTTTTTTTGGTTTTTTTTTTTTTATTGGTTATTTATATAC
>JAOQGH010000019.1:76843668-76875509 GCA_025769975.1 Gallinago jamesoni
TTGGACTAGATGATCTCTATGGTCCCTTCCAACTCCAAAAAAAAATTCAGTGAAATTCAGTGAAATTCAGTGAAACAGAAGGAAAGTGGAACTGGTTATTAATAGTTTATATCAATCTCCTCCATCTGTAAATCTGACACTGAGTTTCAACTACCAAGGGCTTGTGTGATAACTATCAGCCAAAGCCTCCCTCCTCCAGCAGAAGGTGCCTGCTCTCCTCCTCAGCAATTGCTGGCCATCGAAGGTTGTGCCCCTGGTCTGGTTATCACTCCTGCCCCTGAGGCTCTGCAGATGATGGCAGGGGACATCCTCTGCTCCCGTGCTCCTCTGGCCCCGGGATGAAGGCTTGCAGTGTCACCCTCCAGCGGGAGCAGGGGGTGAAAGTGCCAGTGAGGCTTTCTCCCTTGTTACATATCTACACTTAAATAAAATATCTTTTGTGAGTTTACCCGGAAACAGCAATCCCTGGCCTCAATTAGCAGCTTCCAATTAAATAATAATAATAATAATAATAAAAAATAAAATAATTCAGAGAAGCTTATCAGCATATTCACATCGAGTGCCCTGCTCAGCCCCCCTCCTCCCCCCCCCCCCCTCCAAATATGTGCCAGTGCATGGAAAAATCAACTCTATTCCTGCTACTCATCCCCTGTGTGGCACAGACCCCCTTCACATCCACCTGCATTCTCACGTTTTGCATGGGGGTTTTGTTCATGGCCGGAGAAAATTACCGAGCATGAAAATGAGGTAAATTAATAATGCTTAATAGTGCTTTACGTGTCAGTCATGCTTTTCATGAGCAATTGCATTACACGACTAGCAGCGCCCAAAGGCAGAGTCTCCAGAAGAGTCTGGTTGTGCCCCCTGCCTCTTGTCTAAACAGACAAGTCCCAAAATAATAAATAGGATGCCTATGGGGCACAGAGGAGTAGCCAAGCACTCATGACACATTTTAATTTGTGTTCTTCTTCCAACATCTAGAGACCCCAGGTTTGGACTGCAGATTTTGCTAGTATATAGCAAAAAATTTATCTCCAAACTGAACTTCATCAAGATGGGAAATACCAGGGGCAAATGATCACTTCATCGTGTTGTAAAAACCACTGGCAATTATGTGGCCCTGGGAACATCACTCAGATCCTCTTTAGGCTCCGAAATAGAAATCCACTATCTTTTGTTTCCCTATACCCGCTGACCATCAGCCCCTACAGAGGCGGCTGTGACCAAGTGTCTCCTTCATTCCAGACCAGATCACCATCATTGCCAGGCTCCAGCAGTGAGGAAAAAACACACACAGAACAAGGGAATGGGTGAGCAACCACAACTGAGAAATGTCAAGCAAAATGGCAAGAGAAGAGTCATGGACTGTCATAGCAGCTGCGTGTTGAATGTACAGCTCTGTCTGGAGTCAGCACTTCTTGGACACCTGTAGAAGTCACCATTTAAGAAAGTGAAAAGAAAAAGTAAAGAATGACTAACTATGGTTGTTAATTGGATCTATGGACACGGTGAAAATAAAAAAAAAATGCTTGAAATATGGTTTGATTTATTGGTATGCAGGATAAGCTTTGAGCAAAATAAAAAAATATCTCTGAAATGAAAGGGAAATATGTTTCACAGTGGAAAAAAAACCCAACAATCTAGAAGTGCTGACTGGGAATAACAACAAAAGCCAGATGGCATAAAATGGCATCTTTAGGGATTATGTGGCATAAGGAGCTGTGCACAAAAGCATGCTCTGAGTCCTTCAAAATCTATTGCTGCTTACTGGGCATGCTCAGTGTCCTTAGATAGCCACATTAACTTACTTAATGTGCTCTGGCCTTAAAAGCTGGACAATCATCTCTACCATTTAAGCTCTCTGCCCTTAGTTATCCTCGGCAGTTCATCAAGCTTCCTCTGCTGTGCTGTTATATATCCTCAGCAATCCAGGATATTCTGCATTATCAGAATCTTGAAAGAGGATCCTTTATTGTAGTTAGGAACACAAATCACCCCCCTATAGGCATAAGACTCCTCCCACTGTCTTGTTCCTTTATTGTGAATGGTAACGAAACACTCAGGATCTCACTTAAATTTCTTCTAGACAGATCTGCAGCATCACTGAAGTGTTTTCCCATGGGAATATAAAGGGGCAGGAAGTTTATTTTCATCTACCCACCCAAAATTATGCTCTACTGGATGTGAGTGCAAGATCGAGTCATTAGCGAAACATCCATTTAAACAACTCATTAACTTAATACCGTAACCAGCATTGAAGTGCACATTTGTCAAAACTGAAGTTCTCTGTGCGTTTAATTCCAAGAAGGCCCTGCCTACTCCTTTTCATCTTTCCACCAACAAGGAAATACTCTAGCTGCAATCAAAAACAAGCCCAGTATCATTTACATTACAATTGTAAAAAGTCCCATCAGTAGTTCAGACATCTAGACACCATACTCCATTTGCTTATGGAGATTTACAGAAATCTTCTTAACAGCAAAGAAGATTTCCCTCCTCAGACCATCAGCTTCTAAACTCAGCTTTTTCTCCTTTCCTCGGTGCGGGATTTATGCATATAAAAAGAAATAAATGAATCAGCTTTTTCTAGTTACACAAGAACTCAATGCTTATTTGGATCAAATCAGTAATTGAAGTGCTGTCCTGTAGAAAACCTCTGCAACAAGACTGTTGTGCTCGCAGTCTTTTTCTTTAAATTTATGATGACGTCTTACTTATAGTGATACAGTCTATAATAATAATTTCAGGAGTTTATTTCTCACTTATGAACACAAATCATGCAAATACAATGGTCTGGTTGAATACACAAGTTTCTTCCAGCTGGTTTTGGATCCTATTGGAGCTCAAACCTCAAATTCCAGGAATGGACTAAAAGTTTCCAGTATTACTGGAATTCTAGACATCTTACTGAATCCACCTTTAATTAAAAGTTATACTGTGCTGGCCTTATTCTGAAAATCTTAGATCGCTGTGAAACATTGCACTACTTTTTTTCTTAAATGGTGTGTGAATTTGTTACTCATGAAATGTGCCAGATTGACAGTCCTCAACCCTCCTGTATCCACAGAATGGGTGGAACAGTAAGATAATCTCCAGAATGTTTTCTGGCTTTGGTGGGAATAATTTCACTTGGCTTCTAATTTTGATAGAAACAGAGTCGGTCCTCAGAGCAGGAAATGAACTTCCACAAGATAAATCCTCCCAAAATACTACCGAAATATATTTATTTTAGTGACTGTGAGACAGGTACTAAAAGTATCTGGGAGTGAGGGAGGGGGAAAATGAGTACTCAAATCCTCTGTATATATCTGAAAGGTGTAAAGTCACTACCTATCTGTCCAAAATTTCCAGTGTGAATTTTCCCACAGTCAGAGAACACCTGACTAGTAGAGAAATGGTATATCCCATTTCTATTCCTCTCCTATGGATCTCAGTTCACAGGGTACATTATGAATAACAAAGAACACAGCTATTCTCCACTGCCATCTCTGAGCAGAAAATGACCCTGTAGAGCAATGATAATTTTGTTCCATTTGCAAACAGCCCAGAACTCCCCTGTATTGCCTTAGAGTGTCAAACAATTGACCTGGAAATCACCTCTGCTGGAAAATTAGCTGTGACTAAGTCCCTTGTACCTCTTTCTTGAGAATCAGGAGCAACTGAAACATGAAAAATATTTAGATGGGGATTTATGAAGTCAGAAATGTCCTGATTAAGACGAACTGAACAAAAACAGGGAAATGTTAAGATACTTAAGAAAAATGCAGCTGAACTTAGGCAAAATGTGGTGCTGAGTATTATCTTTGTATCAGAGACCCTGTCTGACACAGCAGATTTAGCAACAGCCTCGCCACGCCACTGTACTCTCAGTCCTTTACCACAAGGCTGCCCATTGTACCATTTTGAGGGCAAAACTCTTGAAGTGAATATCCATGAGAATCCCATTACCAGAGGGAAATGACTTTAGTGCAAGCTAATGGAAACCACATTACAAGAGTAAATTATTTTACTGCAAGCCTATGAAAACCACATTACAATGGTCAAACAATCTCATTTCAAGTCCACTGAGACCACATTAATAAAGCCATTATCAAAGTAAAACAATTTCAAATGAACTCTATGGGGATTCAGTTTTAAATGGCAACAAGATTTCAATGTGTGTTGGAAAAGGCCCCTTGAATATTTTTATGGTGTACCGTCAAAAGTACAATCAAAGTTATGGGGGTGCTAGCTAGCTACACGATTATAAAAAATGGGTATAGCCTTTTCCAAAATCTACTAATTTGACTAACAATTTGCTATTAATTACCATTCATGTTCTATTTATTGCTTCCTTTCCAATGCATGACATGAGTTCATTAGAAAGCAATACATGCAAAATGAATTTTAAAACATTTCAAGAAGTCATTATGACAACCCGAAAGGCAATAACCTCATTCAGCCACTTGTGACAAGCACACACACAACATTTTGGGAAGGAAAAAGCTGCAATAAGTCCTTCTCCCTTTACCTCTCGTGCCAGGAGCAATAATCATCACGGACCACATGCTGAGAAGAGCACAGGACTTGTGTCTGAATTAATCTGCAAAGCAGGCTATGAGTAGAAGAAGGAGGAAAATGGAGACCCTGCATGCTCCCTCTTGAAACTGAGAAGGCTGTCCTCATATCAAACAAGCTGTTGTGATATTTATCAGTTACACATGCATCTGTGCACCCACACTCATGCACACATAAATAATGACCTCAAGCGATGCTTTCACCTTTCTCCTTTGATTTGTTCTCCTCAACTTCCTTTGTGTTCACTCCTGCTGTAGGAAAATAAGGTTGTGCCACCAAAAGCTGAAGAAGAAAACATTTCTTCGTATTTTTTGGAGATGGTCCCGTGCACTCATCTTTAATGGAACAGTCCAAATGTCAGCAGGTCCTTGTCACTTTGTAGAGTGACCAGCCATGAAGCTTAGAGTGCCACATGCTCCCCCTCCTTCAGTCTCCATGAATCTCTAACGCTCATCTGCAAAGGAAAGGAGCTTTGGCAGAGTAGACTGAGTCTGCTCTCACTAGAATAAGCTATATTTCGTTAGCTAAGCAAGTCCGCAGAAATGTACATTTGAATCTACTCAAGCAGAAGTTGTTGTCAAACGTGGCTCCCCAGAAGAAAGTAAGACAGGCTACTAATGTGTGACTCTGTGGATGCCCATCTGGTGCCCGTGTGCTGAGCGTGTTCAGACATACAAAAGAGGCCCATATCAGAAGAGAGAGAACTGCCTTGCTTCCCCTGACTCATATATCCTGTGTTATCTCTTGAGGTGCCTTCCAGCCTTACATTTCCATGAGTACCATCAGGCTTAGTAGGTATCGGCTCACCACCTCAGCTCTGCCTACTAAACTCAAACCTTCTGCACACAGAAGACAAGAATAAATTTAGACACAAGAATAATTCTGGCTTAAGTCTTTAATACCTGTGGTTTTAAAGCATCCATAGGTTTTGGCAGTGAGGTGAAAAATTTTGCTCTATAATTTTAGATATTAATTCCAAGTTGACTTGAGTTCCCAAATCCTTTTGTAGGTCTAAATGCAGCTCTCTGGACCCAGTAAATAGAGAAACACTTTAAAATCAGTGACTAATTTCAATGTGCATCTTTAGATACCCTGTTGAAATATGATAACTTTATAGGACAGCAATAATTGTAAAAGTAGTAGTATCTCCTTGGGCATAAAAGACTAAAAGTTCAGGTACTGCATTAAGTTTTGAGATCATGCTGACAAATCAATTATTAAAAAAAATTATTTGTTTTCAGATGAGAAAACAAATCATGATCCTTAATGGATCTTCGGTTGTGGAGGTGAAATTACAGATCTTTCAAGAAATTAGAATACAAAGCACTTTAAGTAGTAGTCAGTTCCAACGTATTGAATTCCTAGATTGTGGGTGTGGGTCTTTGATCTGTTCACTAAGTTTGATTAGGAAGTAAGAAAAAAAAACAAAAGGACCCATTGATGTTTCTAATTTCTGTGGCATATTATTGACAGACAGAATTAAAAAAAAAAACCAAACAGAATAGAATCATAGTATAAAGTGAAAATAACACATTCCTCCAATATGGCCTTGAAGTTCCATAGAACTGTAAAACTGCTAAATTTGGTGAAACTCACCTAAATTGTGTTTGTCCTTAGAAGTATACAAATACTTAAGTTAATTCTAAGATTTACCTGCTCCCCATTATGACTTATGAACATTAGAAAAGGGATGTGCAACTAATTTTTTAAAAATATCTCATGTTCTAGGGAGCTAAATGTATCAACTAAATTTAAGTATTTTTCTTATTTTTCTAAGCTACTTATACTGAAATGTTTGGAGATGTGTTTCTCTGAACTGCATCAGAGTAATTAAAATGAACACATTATGTGGTGTTGGGTTCAAAAGGGTCCTGTCCTCCAATAGAGGACCATACATGATTCATTGGAAGATACACCTCTGGATGTGGTCAGATTTCAGTCAGAACTATTGATTTGCTCAATTTCTGCCTCACCCTCAATGATATTTTAATGCAGTTTTTGTCTTCATCTCTAACAGTGCTGCTAAATAGGTCTGATTCTCTGGAAAAATAATAGTTTTTCAAAATCAGCATTTTCCTGCTGATTTGCCAGCTGTTTCAATAAATCCCTCAAACTTACTAACTGGTAAGCCTGAGTGCCACCCTCTGCAATCGTATTTTGGGTTTAGATTCTGCTGATCTCAAATACAAAATCGCTTTCATTAATGTATAATTTTCTAGCAAGCATAGGGTACAGTTTTGGTGGGTGCTTTTAGCTATTTCCCAAGTAATCTCAAAGCAAATACACACTGCACACCTACTAAATACTTTGACAGAGAATCAGCACCTCTGCTTGCTCTTCTCCTTTTTCTGTTACAGTTACTACTACTGATCAACTGTAAAATAATTATTTGACATTATTTCATTAAAAAGTAACATTAGAGTCTTGACCTTGAACATGTATATTCAGTAGTGTCTTTACTGCACTACATCAAGCAGAGGTGAGGATTTCAGATGCACACACAAAATTGTAATCACAGCAAGATGAAAACTACAAAAAAAGACAGGTTATTTCTCAAAATTCTTTTTTGACAGAAAAAAAATAAAATAAGCACAACCTGCAGACTTACTCAGACTCTAGGTGTGTCACAGGACTGAGTTTTCATCCTTTTGTCATTTCCATGAAATTCTTACTTTAATTGAGTGTGCATTTTCATTACTTCTAATTGTTAAAAGAAATGAGAAATCAAAGCTGGTAACAACAGTAAGAACAAAGCTATAATAATTTCAGGAAGACAAGAATACATGTTGTGGGTTTATATTTAGAACCAGTTACTTCTACCCACAGAAAATTCACAACTGTTGAATTGTTGCAGAAATAAATGCCTCCAAAACAAAGTTGACTCACTACATGTTTCTACAATTTTTAAAAAAAAAAAAAAAACAAACCTAAAAAAAAAGGTTTTTCTTTACTAATAGAATGAAAGACTGTGAATTCGCTTTTCAGAACCTTGTTCTCTTGTAATCCTGAGTGCACGTATTTCAGTGTACTAGAAGAAAGCTGGTGGGTGTCAGCGCTGAAAACTTCTGCTACAGATTCTTTTTGTTTTTGCAGTTGATACACAAAGCTGGCTCAGCAGCTCTGTGGCAGTACACAAAAGTTTCAATAGCTACTGCAACTTTAAAAATACTGAAGCACTTGAACTCAAAAACACTTCTACCCAAACAGGAGGTGAGATTGTTGATTTAGAAGCATCAAGCTGTCACACTGCCTAAGATCATTAATGGAGGAAACACACACACACACACACAAAGCCAGAAATACAACAGATTTAGTCTTGAAAGAGTAGTCCACGGAGGCACTACTCACTATAATACTAAGAGGAGCCTGAAGTACTGGTCAGTCACTACTGGCAGCTCAGCTGTGTACTGGAAGTGAAGAAACACAAGCAACTGGTCTGGAACTTGGTATTTCCAAGCTGGAGATGCAGTGAGTAGACACCCCGATCGATCTGTGCTAAAAGCAGTCCTGAAGATATGTGTTAGTCTTGCAGTTTCAAGGCTGTAAAGACTGCCTCAGGCACAGCTGGAGAAGCCTCTGAATCACTTAGGACCCTGCACATCCAAGCATACACCTGGTTAACAGGCTTAGTAGACTGAGAGATGGGCAGAAGGACAAAAGTCAGGTGGAAGTGAAGGGAACTACATTTACAGTCAGGTTTGAGGCTGTTTCTGAGAGCAGCACTGATGTAGACAAAGAAGGAAAAAAGAAAAAGAAAGAGGACAATTTGGTGACACTGGTAAGACGAGGGATATGTTTGGGACCTAACACAAATTTAGACCTAAAGCTTTGTCTCACTCTCACTAAACTCTCCATGTATTATCATAGAATTGTAGAATGTTTTGGGCCAGAAGGGGCCGAAAAAATTTTCCTCTGCCCTGCCAGAAGGTGGGACACTTCCCACTAGATGAGGTTCAAAGCCCGATCCAGACTCGCCTTGAACACCTCCAGGGATGGTGCATCCACAGCTTCTCTGGGCACAGCTGGAATCAGAAATCAGGACATATCTAATTAACTTCATTGCAAACTCTGTACAGATATCCCATTCTTAGGACTGAATCTTTGAATCTTTAAAAGTCAGCAAGCTCTACTCAAGGCAATGAAATATTTTTATCTTCTTTCATATATTTGCACTTTTGCAGATGCTGTGGTCACATGTGTGCCAAATCACATCTAGCTGAGTCATAGACTGTAGCTCTGACATTCCTCATGAGCTAAAGAAACGTAAGTCAAAATATGGCAATAGCATAAGTGAACAGAGACTGAGCAGGTGTAGGAATTGCACACGAAATGTCACATCACCCAACAACCACTGTCAAATCAGCTGTTGACTTGGACTTCATTTCTAAGTGGTAGATTAAAAAAAGAGGATGAATGAGGTGAAAGCTAGATGAATTTGAGAAAAGCACAACTTTCAGCATTTCACGGCAGCCTAAATCAGTGCTGATGTCACTCTTTAGCAGCTTTGCAAAAGGATGCAAGTGGAGAATCTAGACTGTTCAGGTCTGCAAAGTTCAGATATCAACTCCTGCAGGCCGGTGTGCCTCCTGGGACATTTGCCTTAATATAAAGAGTGTTAAATTGTCCATAAAAAGAGTTGAAAAGGCTTATCCGTTCATAAAGATAAGCAAGTTTCAGTGTTCACAATCTTGTCAGATTCTTCTCTATATAGACACGCAAACCACAACTTTACCCTTAGAGTGATACAGGTAGATATCAGCACGGCTTAGGCTTTAGAAGCTCATTATAGGCTTATTGTTAAACTGGTTTTGAGAAAAAATTAAAGTTTAGAGGAAGAACAGTTTGACCAGCTTCTCCCTTCTTGGCATGTGGATCAAATACATTAAAAAAGTTTGTCAATCTCAAATCGTTTTGCAGTCTACCATAGCTGAATCGATTTGCTCACAAAGAGACAAAAATCAAGAACAAGTGTGTCATCAGCAGTGGCACCTATCTAGTTCTGCCTGTGAGTTCACACCCACTCTTCATCTTTCTGTTGCTCTGTAAGCATCACATTTCGTATAATACTTTATATTCCATGTTCTTTGAGTAATATTAATAGGGTGTGCCTTGATTTCCAATGAAGGATGCAGAGATTTCATTTCTCAAATAAAAAGGTCTTGTCTTACAGTTTTTCATCTAATTTTTCTTTTTCTTTATTTTCTGGTGACTTGCATATGCATAAGAGCTACAGAATCTGAAACATTTGGAAAGGCTGTACAAAATTACAGTTTAAACAGTATCACTTACCATAAATTTTTGTCTGAACCTTTTTTTTTCACTGATATTTCTTTGGATATAATTTTTGTGCCCATGGATTAAAATGAGCAGAAAGAGAGTGCTCCCTTGGAAAAGTTTCCTGCCTCCCTTGGGGAGAATAAGCTGTTTTCTTCTGGATGTCTGTTGTTCTGCCCCAGCCAGTCTGTCCATATTCTGGTCTTTGAAGTTAAAACCCCCTCTTCTCCCACCCATCATATGTCTGACACATAGAATGTGACAGACTTTGAACTTCAAAGGTTTGCCCAGGCAAAGTGGAGAGGTCCAACTAAAGAAAAAGAGTGACGGAGTAAAAAAAAAAAGAAAAAGGAGATACTTAGTTTAAAAAGGGAGGACCAGCTGCAGCACATAAAAATCAGGTATTCTGGTTGGCCGCATCACCTAAACTGTTTGTGATGTTCCCATTGCAAAACTCATCCTGGAATACCTCTGAATAAAAAGTTGTGTTTTGCAGGGTGGGCTCCAGAAGTTCCTTTCTGCCCTGATCAGCTACTGTAACTGGAGTTTTAAAAACTGCATAACTAATGAGTTAAAGAACATGTATGAAGTTAATTTAACATTTTAAATGGCGTATATTGTAGAGACAATGATATTTGAAGATAGCGAGAAAAATTAGCATCAAGTACATTAACTAATTCCTCAAATTTTCTGGGAATTAAGCATTTTAATAGTCTGCAATATTGAGGATAATGATGATTCCTTTCATTTCCTCAGCAGAGGGAAGAACATAGCTTTTTGAGAAATACTAGTTATTTTAAACAATCTGTTTTTTCAGTACATAGAAGGTACAAAACACCTTTGAGTTACATAGGTACATGAGCAAGCTGCAGAACCTTTTTGTCCAAGTGAGGACCACTTCAAACAGAGTTGTGATGTAAGGTTTTCACAGAACAGTTCTGGAAGCCCCACTCATAGCACTCAAGCCTGAGCATGCAATTCCTTCCCCCATTTCTACCCTCTCTGTAGGGACAGGGATTCACTTCAACACATTATGCACCAGAGGGATATGAAAACTCAGTGTCCAAGTATGTAAATAGCAAATACGGCTATTTTCTGATTTGGGTCTTCATCTCAGCCCAATGTCTTTCACAGCAGTAGAACTGGGAGTTTCATTTGCCTCAGTTGTCTCCCCATTGCTCACATGCCCATTTTTGTGCAGAAGAACAGTTTGTAGATGGCACGTTTCTTCTCAAGCTTTCTTTCAACCTTAAAAACATCCCACTCAGCTACAGAATGCCCTGTCCTCCTGTCTTGGGATACAGACAGGCAAAATGCACACATGGTATTTCTCCAAACGTGGTTTGTCTTTTTTCCATCAAAGAGACAGAAATTAAAATTGAAGGTGGACCCTTGAATAGGCAAATTTTAGGCAACAATTTCAGTTTCAGTTAACTGAAGCCCTAGACCATGAAAACCTCTCCTGATCAGTAGCACAATAGAAAAAATAAAACTGAAAAACATGTTGTATGTTACTGATTTAGAAAAGGATATTTCATATTAATAAATGGTATACAAGGTCAAATTTAACAGAGAGCAAAATCTGACCTGCTTTTGACTTCAGTACACAAGGGCTATGTGTTACAGTGTTCAGGTTATTTCAGCTTCTTGCTTAATACAAATTTTGTAAGTTACCATATGCTGCCAAGATGCCTCTAAACTGAATACAGCATTAAAATAAATATGATAAAACCCCTGCTTATAATTACCTACCTGGTTAAAGTGCTTTAAGTCTGATTCCTTGTCAGAAAGGGATGGAAATTTTTTGCAATTCAAAGCACTCAGTACCAATATTCCACATATTTAAATATTTGAGTATTTAGTTGCCTAACCTAATGAACTTTGTCTAGAAAGCTCTTTAATAATCTGACCCATAGATACAGGTTAAGTGCAAATAGGCCAAAGATCACACCAAAGCCCACAAATCCCAGCACTGGATTCCCAGTGCTCGTGTTTGAACTTGTCAGCAATTCACAGTGTTATTTTTTTTTAGAAATTCTTTCTTATCTGTTCATCTTAATTTTTTTCTTTTTTTTTTTTTTCTTTTTTAAGTTGAAAATTAAAATAAGGTTGAAAAATAAAAAAAACCCATGTCTTCTTCATGACCTCTCCAACATACTGTTTCTTGGAAACGTAACTTTTGTTTCCTTTGCCTCCAATATTTTTCAAATAAAAATCCATTTAAGGCTATAATGCTGGCAGGTTTTACTAAGACATTTTTCCCTACATGTTGTTTACCTTGCATGTTTGTATATGCATTATTGATGCCCATTATTGTAGTCTATGTATTGTAGACCTCTTTTCCCTCTGTCTCCCAGAATATAGACTGAGTTTTTGGTCAGATGCTCAGGGAGGTAAAGCCCTTTACAAGGAACCATCTCACTCTGATATCCTGTTTCGCTCTATGTCCACATGCAGGTGGTATGTGAGACCACTTGACTGCTGTCATACTCCTTCTCCAGTTATTGAGAAACCTCCCGTCGTACCACTAAGCCTATTCCTTTTGCTCCCTATCAGACCTGTGCCTATGAAACACAATCTGTCTTTAAAAAAGCAGCCACGATAATTCTTTTTCAGACAAACAATCCATTCTCTAGATTTTTTCTTAAATTGTGCTTATATTTGCAGCTGGAATGGATGGCTTCTTAAATAATAGTTATGAATCAAGTCTACCCCTGAGGTTAATTTTCTGTTCACTGAAGTCTTTTTTAGTAAAAATACATGTATTCTGATCCAAATATACAAAAGGAAAGAATGTTATTTTATTCATGGTAAAATCTGGCCTGAGAAGAAATTCCAGTAAATGACCTCACTGCTGAGACATATGATAGAGTATATGCACTTCTCGTTCAATGTTTGGTTGGATTTTTTTGTTTGTTTGGTTGGTTGTACATGCATCAAGTAACTGATGTGTAGCTGCTAGCAACGTGATATTTATGATTAATGTGACTACATATGATGTGAGCATTAGAGATTATCTGAAGGTTTGGCAGGAGTCTTATTTTCTCCTAGAAAATCAAGTGGCATTCATAATACGTATAAAAAGGGAGAAAAAGGAATAAAAATATAAATACGTCTCAACACGTCTATAATGTGTTTTGTAATGGTGTTTAAGCACGTAGTGAGTGAAATAGTCTTAAATCATTTGCAGATAAGGACAGCAAAAGTGAACTGCTGCTCATGTTTAGCCGTAGAGGGGATCCTTGGTGCCAATGGCTTTTGCTTCCACCGTCACAGAGTCAGAAACAATGCTGACGGACACAGGATCTCTCACACTGGAGCTCCATGTCCTGCTTTTAGCCTTGGACAGAATACAGAAGATTCCTGGATCAGAAACAGCAAAAAAAAACCCAAACCAACCAAACAAAAAAGCACATTTTCCAAATAATTCATAATCTCAAAAAAATGCTGGTTCCAGAGAGGTTCTGCAAACAAGAGCAGAACAAGATTTATAAGTTACACCCCAATAAAAACCCTAGAAAGTGTGAATTCATCATTACAGCCACAGCTTGTTGCTGCCCCTTCACCGCTGTGTGCTTATGGAGAACTGATCCTTCAGAAAACGTTTCCTACCTCGCCAGCTCCTCCGGGGATAAACAGCTCGTTAAGGGACTAAGGCTCCTTCCTACAAGCCAATATTTTCAGAACTGGGACCTGTACAGAGACAGCTTGACAAGCATTGGAAGTTGTTTCCTCTTTTGATTGAGTGCATTTTCTTCGTTATATGAGGAAAGAATTTGTTCTCAGCGTTTTTATGTGGTGCAGACATTGAGATACTCTGTCACTGCTTTCAGGGTTTGGATAGATTAAAACCTTGTTCAAATCATCTGGTAGATAAAGGCAGTTACAAGCAACCAGCTACTGAAACATGTAGCCTTTCTGAAAAGCAGGAGTTAGAAGCCTAATTACCTTTACAAACCTGTGCTGGTGTGTCTCCGGTCATGACAGCTCTTCAGGAAACACCTTGGGATCAGGACTACAGTTTCCACTTCAGCCCATGAGCACTTTGGTGGAGGCAAGTGTTGGACAAGTGCAACCATGCCCACCACAACGGATGCCTGGAACCACATGGAGTCGAAGATGAGCAAGGAGACACTTTCAATTTGGACATCTGTGACTTCAGAAAAGATGTCTATTGGTGTGCAAAGGCACCAAACTCTTGAGTAAGGACACTAGTGTGTTGCTCCATCTTCTAGAAAGACATAGACAACTTTGCCATGGTAGTACTGACACAGGACTATGCCTTCTTTTGACAGCAACTCTAAGTCTCTCTATCTCCAACTGGTCCATGACATCTACTTCCCAGACCCGTTCTGGATTTTGTATGATCTCTGGTACCTCAGCGTTAAGCACACGACTTTTGGGACTGCGCAGTCTTAAATTCTTTCAGATGTACTCCCATGTGTTATAGTTATTAATACAGGGGATATGTTGAGTTAAATTGGTTCAGCAAGAAGCGTGAATTTTATGATGTATTTTAAACTCCATGTTCGTGAATTGTTTTCTTCTGAGTGGGTGAATAATGCTATAAAAAGATACATTATGTTTCAAGGTCTGTCTCAGTTTGAAAAAATATATATTTATTTACTGTACATAAACATTAAACAAAAATGTCTTGAAGAGATGGAATAGGGATAATATTACAGAGAAAGATATTTCTCTAGAGGACAATGTTGAACATTATTGAAATAAGTTGTTCATGGGCAACAAAACCAGCAAAGCTTTGCTTCATATAAACTCCTCTCTGTCACTGAACATTAGTATTGGTTCTACTGTTTTCTGTATGACATCTGTGTTGGGCAAGAGGTAGCCAGCCTGGAGTGCAGTGGTTGCTGGCCATGTAGCTGGCACATACAGGTGGAGTGATGGTGGGGAAGATTTACAGAGGCTAAGCTCAGTGCAAAGCTGAGTATGTATTGACTTTTATGTCCTGCTTACTTTTCAGAGGCCATTTAACCCTTTCTTCCTTAATCTTGCTGGAGTGGGGACATGGCTTCAGCACGCTTGATTACCTGGACACAAAGAGAATAACAAATGCTAGAAATTAAACTGAATAAATTCATACCAGACAACACATGTTTTCTTGACTCAAGTTGTCAGCTACCATTTAATTTAAACGAAGCAGTAGCTGTGCCCTTGCAGATAAGGTCTGTGCAAAAGAGAGGCCACTGCTGTATGGAAGGGGTAGAGACAGAGGCACAGGAGGTCTCCTGCCTGAGGACATTGCCACCAATGACAAACGTGAAAAGGTGGAGCATCAGTGGTTGCAGCATCTCAACACATCCACTAGTGACTGGCAGATGGAAGCAATCTAATTAGAGATCAAAGATGGATTCACTAATCTTTTGATGTTATTACTTTTCTTTGCTGGAAATGAACTGCTATCTTCAGAGGGGCTGCGTCCCACCCACACATCTGATACCAATTTCTAAATCTGCTAAGACTTCCCTTGGTGCTGATAGGAACAGCTTTCTACATCCATTTCAGAGGTCAGGTCAAATCAACCTGTGCTCTGAGGATGTTAAGTACATATTTGGACTTCTTATTTCTTCCTGGCTTGGGTATATAAAACAACCAAATACTTAAGTAGAAAGATAGTCATAATAAAGAACAGAAAAACACAGGTGCGTATGAACTTACAAGCACTTTGCCAGAATGAGACATTACACAGAACAGAAATCTGTAGGGGAAATTTGTGTTTCCAACTGAGAGGTAATGGAATAGAAGTTCTTTCAAAAATGTTATTTTAATTGTATTTCCTGTCCTAGCTGCATGTGGTGAGTTTAGATTGGCAAACAAAGTGGTGTAAAAATATTTTTTACCTCTGCGGAGTTGCAGAAGAACATTTTCTCTTGCAGGCTATAGGTTAAACAAAAGTTGGTGTTTCAGTTCAGCAGAAGCAGCCTGGATGTCCTTAACCGCTACAGAGTACCTGCTGCCATATTTTCCATCTAGTAGCTTTAGTCTGTGTGGGAGTCATCCTGACATGATTTTGTATTTGGAGTAGTTTGCAGTGTATGTTGGATATATGTTTTGTCCCAGATTACGTGAATGTCTATCATTAAAGGATATGCAGTGGGGAATAAACCCTATTCTGATGTATGGTATAACTGAGTTCTATTTTTCTCTAACATCTAAAAATCCTTGAAAAACTATAACCCCCAAAATGCAATAATTCCACTTTGCAAAGGAAAAACAAATCTCAAGATTAAAACAACCAAATAGAATACACCAAGCATTATTCAAAAAAACATTCTACATCTTAAAAATATGAGTGTTGTTAAAGCAGCACTTCAGTTTCTAATCATAGTTCTAATCACTGTTCATAAAAAGCTTTTTATGCTGTTTTTCACGGGCAGACCTGAAACACTGCCTGCATGAGGAAGAGAGAGAAAGAACAATTTACAACAACCTCATCCTTCACGGCAAGCAACATCCCAGTTCCTGCTGCTGCTGCTGCTGACTCGGCCTCTTCTCACTGGTCTTGTAGAACATCCTCATCTCTGTACATCAGACAGCATCAGGAGATGCTTCCGGGCATGGAGTCTCAAGCATCTCCACTGCAAAAGCAGAGGCATGGCTTCAGGCTTCACTCTCCCAAACAATATCTAGGTACAGGTTCTAAGTTAGCATGGGCAAAAAAAAATTTCCGGGAGACAATTTTAACATGTTCTACCTCTTTTGGAGTCTCATAGAGTTTAACTGTAGGGATACAGATTTTCCCTTGCTTGTTGGCTTCAGTGCTGGAGACTGGTCCCAAAAGTCCACAATCTGCAAGTATAAATAAATCTACAGTGTTCACCTCACCCCACAGCCTGTCCCTTCAGTAACAGGGTAATTTGACAGAGTACCTTAAAGAGATTTGCCTGGCTCCTGCTGCTGTCACAAATGGTTCATATGGAGGGGAATTCAGTCTCTTCTGCTTCCACTCTTATTTCCAGTCTGGTGCTTTTCACCTGCTGAATAATCAAGCTCACTCAAAAAAAAAGAATTAAAAAAATATATAAATTTTTTTCAGTAAGATTTTGTGGCATTGATAAAATTACAGTCTCCAAGGCGAAAATAACATTTTTCTATCTAGGTTCTGACAGCAGAAATAGAAATTTCCCCACCACTGGTTTCATTTAAAGCGCAATATTTTGCACAATTCTAACTAAAAAGGCAAGTTTCCGCTGTACAGATCATATTGTGGTACCGGCGAAATATATCTTCTGAATTTTCCTTGACATTCATAAATATTTCACATGCTCCTCCGAAGGGACCGGGTAGTGCACAAATTGCTGAGATTGTAACAAACAAAGTGGTGTGCTGGAGGAGAGATAAAAGCAATCTGTGGAATGGTGTTATTGGACGTTTGGGATATCAGAAATGGCTGTTTCTTGCAGCCACCCCTTGGCAAGCTACTTAGGGCTATCTGCTCCACCAGATAAGCGGCGGGGCAAGATAAAGAGTGAAGGATGTGTTCTGGGTGTCTGCAGGATTCGCCCTCCGGCGCACGGCTGCGGGGAGTGGGATAAAGCATCTCTCCCTTCCAGGGGCAGCGTCCAGGCTGTGTGAGGACCACCACGTTCCTCCGCAGTCATGCCCACTGTTCACTTGGCTATCAGGTACGGTTAAAATAAAACAGGTACAGGCACGGTTGTGTCTTCCTCGTCCGCCCTGAGAGGCACAAAAATGCGTCAGATGGATGCTCGGGGGCTGCCTGAGATGATCAGGCTCCTCTCCCTCCTTTCCCAGGTGATGTCTCCTCAGCCAGGCAGGGCTCCCACCTCACACCGTTTCTGCAGAAAACCAGGTCAAGTCACTCTGTGTACGTCGCCCCCAGCCGCAAAACAGTGGTGTTTAAGTCAGAGGATTTCTATGTTTATTTTATTAACACCGAGGCTTTTTATTAATTCCCTTTTTTTTGTTTTTTTTCCCCTTCTTTCAGTTTGTGTTGGAATCACACTTTAGAGTAAACATTTAGGAATGCAACTGATAACTAGCTCACAAGCACAAAATGTATAAAATCAGTGTGATAAGCTTTGAATATTTTATTGCAAAATAGTCGTGGGTTCTCTGGAGCAGAGAGCAGTACTTCAAGACACAAAACAAACAGTACCATAGTCACAACTGCTCACACGAGAAAGTAAGATACAGAGAATCAAGATGAAATAAGGCCAGTACCAAATTTTCTAGTCCTGCAAAAATTACCATAAGCTATTATATAGACTGTGGAATTGATGAAAGATTCACAGAACAGGTACATTAACATTTATGGCAGACGACTACTAATGTAAGAAAAAAAAAGGAGAGGGAGAAGAAAGATATGGGGAGATATGGAAAAAGGTAATTTCTACAAATTAGTGAATTTGAATTAAATGAATCTCAGGGGGGCAAGGGAATTAGATATTAGTCATCTGAACTCTGACAGTTGGTTTTGAGAAGTCACAGAGAAAAGGGAAATGACAGAAAAGTGGAAAAAATGTATCATTTCATCCACTCTTGAAGATAAAACTTTTAAAGTATCTGAATGATGTAAAAGGGAAAAACCTTTTAGCAACTGCATGATGAAGCAAACAAAAAAGCAAACACATATGTAAACACTGATCAGTACTGTCTTGAACATGTTGCATAGTTTACATGTCATGGTTGAATTCTGGCATATTATTTACCCGTCTTTTCCTTTACTAATAACAGAGGAAGAAGAAAACATACCAGTGAACTATATCAAGGATTCGTTTTTCTCTGATTGCAGACCAAATGCATCCCAGGCTGCTAGATATGGTCCACCAGTCAAATATCTCCCTGGTTCCTTCTTCGAAGTTCAGCTTGTGCATCCTACGTCTGTGAATACAACCGTCCACTGGGCTGTTTGCTTGTCAACAGTTCTGTCACCATGTCAGGGAGGGTGGTTCACTATGGGGACGTTCATCATCATTCATATGGGTTATATCAGACAATGCCCATCCTCTCCCTGTTAAAAGGGCTTCATGTATTTTATCAAATGATTTTCAAGCTGTGAATCCTTCTGGCCAGTGAGTTTGATAGCTTGGGAATCAACCTCTTGTGTGGACTTAGAAAAAAGATGAACTTGACAACGGTGTTTTAAAAATTAATGATTTCTGCTAAAGCTGAATTTTCTAGGAAAAAAAATGGTAGAGAAGAATGAAAATTCTTTCATGACCACAGAAATGGTGTTTGAGACTTGTTTTCTTCACTTTATACACAAAGCAATTAAAGGGCACTAATTACAGAAGAAAACAGGGAGAACAACAACAAAACCCTACCAAAACAAAATATTCCACTACAGAACACTTCTCCCAGTAGGTCGGGATGGGACTTTTCAATGCCTATTGCATGACATATGAAAAAGGAAAAAAACAAACCAAGAAATTCATGTTGGGGTTTGACATTTAGATTAGATTATGAAATTTACATAATAATGCACTAGCAACCTCTCTATACACTATTTTAATAAAGTTTTGACAGAGGGTTTAGAGTATGAATATCAAGTAAATATTCCTGAATTCCATGATGTCTGTTGACCTTTTAATTAAAAGAGAAATACTAAATTATGTAGAGATTATGTAGGGACTCTGGCAATACAATGACAGAACACTTACGAGCTTCATGCAGGGTGTTATTGGGTGAAAATCTTTGCTTTCCTGTTAAAAAGGCAGTCATTTTGGTAGGTCTTTCTGGTGGGAAAACAGAATCCGCACATCTACGTGACTGGTACTACTGTAATTACAGGGTAAAATAATTCTTTCTGTTTCATAAATGAGAATGCATGTTATACAGAATTTTTGGAGCTTCTAAATATAATTAACAAATACTATGCAGCTGACACAGAGCTACATATGAAACAGCGTTAGGGAGAAATAACCACGATATTTCCACCGTGCAATATTAAGTACCTCTGGTTAGTTTTGTGACTTTATATTTAGATGCACGGAATAAAAACCCAAAATATAATTCTTCAGTGTTCAGCGTATTTAAAAAAAATTCAGTTATCTCACGTACCTATGAGAATCTGCCAGCTGCAGACAAGCTGAGGCTGATTGTTTTAAATACACTGCTTTTTGCTTGAGTGTGGAGCAGGTCTGACATAATAGTTCCAACCCCTGTGTACAGTACTTGTTGGAAGCTATGGGCAACATTTAGGAAAAAAAACAGTTTAGTGCCAGGAATACACTAAGAACATCTCTCCTATCTCATCCTGAACAACTAAAGAAGCTCAGGCTGTGCTGTTTCCTGTGCAGTTTTATTATTGCAGATAACTTTTGCAGCCGATGGTAATAATTATGGCAGCATGAGATGGTAATAATATACATTTGCACTTTCAAGTGGGAACATTTCACTGCATTTCTATTCACTCTCGGAATTATAAGACTTTTATTATTGACAGACTTTGCAGAAATAGCATTTCATTGTTATCCTAACCTAGGTTCTGAGAAGACTATAGCATAGATCAGATGAGATCTAACTTCTGCCTTAAAGAGCCTATTCTTATGCAACATTTTATATGTAAATAAAGATAGCAGTTGTGAAAAGCAGAGTAAGTGAAAAGTAGAAAATTAGATATAGAGTTCTAGACAGTAAGATTGTTTAATCATGGAGCAGTTAGGAAGACAAACAGAAGTAAAAAGACTCCTTATCAATATATGTCAAAGTAAAGGTTGCCTCTACAGACACGAAAAAGTTAGTCCTTGAGGTCACATAAATCACCGCATTCCTACACTGGAATTGTTGGTGACTTTTTTTTTTTTTGTGGCTGTGAAGTATGAAACAGCCACTGAATACTAAAAGTTTGGTTTCCAGTTTTCTCCATCTTGTTTGCAGGGCTCTTCATTGCTTGACTCAAATCTAAGTTACCTCAATATTTCTCCAGTCCTAGTATCTAGAAGTCTGTTGCTTTTGCTGTCAAAGAAGAGGTTATCTCACACACGCAGTAAGCATGGGATGTGAGAGCTGTGCCTTTCAAATCTTCCCTCTGTTCAGCTTCTTAAATTTAAACTTCTATCACTGTCTAGAACTTCAATGTTCATATTGATGATAACACCATCTCTGGAGCTGCAGAGAGCTGTAATGATATAATGTCATTAACTCTCCTTCTTTATTTTTTTTTTGCCTTCAGAAGGACCCCCTAAGTCAGAAACTAAAGACAAAAAAGCTTTGCCTTAACCTTTCCTTCACTTCCTTTTTATGGGGTAATCACTTCTGCTCTGTGAACTGCAAGTGTAAGGGATCTGGTTTTCTGTTCTTCAACGTCTCACTTTGGGAGTATCTAGTCTTCAACCCAACCGCCTGGCATAAGTAAAACTGCTCCTAGCTTTTCCCTCTCTGCCATTTTAAGTGTCTCACATACTTTTAAAGGCAGAAATGTAGTCCATTGCCGACTATTCAGCTTCAGATAGGACAGGATTCTAATTATCTATTCCATCTTCAAGAAGAACATTTTGAAAGGCATCTAGTCTAATTTTATGGGCTATGACAATTTTACATAGACTTTTATAGGTATTTCATACTGTAGCACAGCTTTACATTGTCAGCTATCTTTACACCGCCCCCCACCCCGCCATTCTCCCATCTTGTTTTATTTTTAAAGACATATTTCTCATCACTTGCCTGGTCAATATAGAGAAAAGTCTAAAACCACAACACTTAGCAAATTACTCTGTATTAATAAAGTTTTGTAGTTATTGTCTAACTAATTCTTAGATGTAAAGTACAGCAGGCAGAGAGAAGTGAGGTGCTCGTGGCTATGCAGAAACTCAGAGGCAAAGGAAGGGCTAAAAAAAAAAATAAGATTGTGATTCACAGTTCTGTGTTCTTTACACCACGCTTCATATCTCTTACAAAGACCAAGAAAGAAAGTGAAAGATCTTACTCAACAAATAAGCAACAGGCTCATATCTACTAATTTAGACAAGGCTTATATAAAATAAGTTTAACGCAATCCAACGAGTCTCTTTACATTTAGGATTTTACAGATGGTACCAAGAAAATACAATACTCAAAACTCCACATTTTCAAGTAGGTATCTGCTGAAGCAAGCTCTGTAGACTGACTGCAGAAAGCCTTTGCTTTGATGATTAACTTAGAAAAAAACCCAATTGTATTCTTTGGTCCTAACCACCAAAGGATTTCTGTAAGACACCAGTGCATTCCAAGAGGGTTCCCTTTGGACCAGCTCACGGACACCCTCATGGCTGAAACAGCTCCTGCTATGTCTAGCTCTGCTCTAGATGACTGTGTTCTTCAGTGGTAGGAGACAACAGGCAGACCAGGGGGTAGTTTTGCTTCGGGCAGAAGGAACACCATGAATACCATGAAACTTCTCCTTTCCAAGAGGAAAAACTTCTTAATGTAGTATAAAAGCACATTCTCTCCTGCCACACTGTCTGGCTGTAATCCCTCTGATAATATCTACTATTTAATGAAACTCTTTGTTCTCAAAGCAGTCTCTGCAAAGACAGGAACGTCTACTTCAGAGTCGCAGCTTCTGATCGTTGGACAGATACTGCGTAATTTTTACGGCTTTCTCACACCTCTGTCGTTGCCTCGGGAGTGTGGATAGCACGTCTCCCGTCAACAGTTTCCAGAATCAAATAATTTTTTGTCTGCCTGGAGTGGCTGGGTTGTTCTTTAGAGGAAAATGTCCTCTGGGAATAAGAGAAACTTAAAAAAAAAAAAAAAAGTAAAAAGAAAAAAGAAAAAAAGAAAAAAAGGAAGAATTTGAGAACAGTTTGTTCCTCTCTCTTCTAAGCTTATAATCTGTCCTCCATGTGGAGTCGCTACCACTGAGCAACTCCTTTTCCTACTCATAGAAGTTTTCTGAACCTCTCCGCCTCAGAAGGAAAACTAGCTTTTTTTGCAGTCTTGGGATTTGGAAATGCAGATAAGCTTCCAGTGTTAATCTCCAAACTTTCAGAGGTTGCTAATCCCCAGTATTATTAAAACAGGTTTCATATTTAACAGTGTCAGCTAATGTAATGTAATCCAGTTAATGTAAGAAATGTTCCATTAATCCTACCTTGGTGCGAAGTGGGGGTGCAATTAAATAAGAAGCGGGGAAGCTGGTTTTCTGAGATGTGGAAGCAAGAACTGCCAGGTAAGATGAAGGAAAAAATTAAGAAAAAGCATGTCATAAGTTATGGAAGGACACACAGAGAACACATTGTTAAAAGTAACCATATATTTTCCTCTTTTTCTTAATGTGTACCTCGTAAAAATAGTATTTGTTGGCAACAAAAGAGAGTGTTCTTTCCTTCTAGATATGCAATTCATTGCTAGGTTCACATTTACATTGAGGTGTTGTATTTCCAACTTTCCAGCCTTGCTCAGTTCCCTGGAGCAAGAAAAAAAAACAAAAAAAAAAAACAAAAAAAAAACCCACCACCATACTTAAAATTTACATATTGTGCTTATGAATTAAAGTAGCTGTCTCAGAAATGCTCAAGGGAGCTGGAAGTCATGAACACACATATACACACATAATGCAGTAAGAATTTTAAGCTGATATATCTGCTCTCCGCTTTTATAGAGACATATTCTGCTTTCAGTTAAGACCTCTTATTAAACAATATTCAAATATGTGAAAGCGAAGATAAAGTCTGACAGACCTTCAACAGGTTATGGTGCATTCATACAGTACTGTCTATGTCGCTTTTTAATTAGCAGCCCAAATGCAGTGAACAGATTGTGCAGTGTACTACATCAGCCTGGCTCCTACATTTTCTATTGATTCATATTCATGTTTAAAGGGCCCCCTTCAAAGCAGGATTTTCCTCTTCCCACTGTGCTCCCAAAAATGCAGGGCCATCGAGTAAATACCCTTTCAGTCGCTGGCAGCATCTGGCTTTACCAGGTAGCTGGAAGGACACTTTAATCTACTGTTAAATGCATTTTTCCCTACCTGGGATAAGAAGCCAAATTGCTGCTAGCAAAAATGCCTTAGTCATTAACGGAAAGTAAGTTTTAAAAGCATTCCATTACTCCCCCAGTGGGAAATTTCTGACTTTATTAGCATCTTTTGAGTCTGTATTAGAAGTACCTAAGTGCTAAAATCCTAGCGGACAAAGGGCTTGCTTTATTATATGAATTTAACTTGACGATTCCACCTTGTGTTGGAGTGAACAAAAGAGGGAAACGAGTTCAATTTATAGTCAATATGTTGATGGTAAACCTTACTTCATTCTTAACTCAATATTAAAACAAACAAAAAGAAGTGTTTATGTTATTTAAATTTGGTAATATGCTAAAAAAAAAAAAAAAAAAAGGACTGAACTGCCTATTTTTTCACAGAACTGAAGAATGATAAACATTCCTCAAAAGTAGATAACTGTATAGGCAAACCACTTTTTCCCAGTTCAAACAGGAGTGTGAATCCTGCAATCTTTTGCTGTTATCCGGGGAAAATTTTTATTGCAACCAACAGCCAAATTTTCTCTAGGAATTTTACAGTTTGATCTATGATATATTACAGCATTTGTATCTGAGAAGTTCAGAATGTACATTCTAGTGAAAATCCTTTAAGAGGACTACTTTTTTCATGGTCATGCTTTTTAACTTCATTTTTAAAGGTGATTTAACCTTCTCAAACCTTGTAAGAACTTTAAAGCAAAAATCAAATTAGCTCTGTTTAGGGTTAGAACAGTCAGATTGAGTAATTCCATCTCAGTCCCTAATCCTCAACAGATATTCAGACTTTCAGCATCTCATTAGGACTGGAAATTGGGCTGACTGGAAGTTGAAAATTAGATTATGACTTTAAGATATATCCCTTCATTACCTTCTGTAGAACCACATTCCCCAAGAGGAACTTGTGAAGGATTTATGAATTACAGGAGTCATGGTCCCTCCGTATTTCTGATATAAGGGAGAACATTTAGGCTGTTCTGTCTTCTTCAGGGTCTGTTGGTTTCAGTGAGAACTGCCTGTTCAGAACTGGATACAAATGCCGACCATTTCTAGGGCCAAATTTCATCCTCACTTAAAATGACATCCCTCGGGCTTTCTGGTAAAAGCATTACTAAAGTGAATCCAGCTACCCCTAACAAATTACGTGTTAAATGACTTTTTCTCAGTGTGATGGAACTTTGCAAACTGAGTTCCACAAGAATCCTTTCTAATAATTTTTCATGTATCCTGTATTCCTTTGCCCATTTGGGAACAAAAAGATCCAACAGACTTCTTTTATGTGCTGTGAAGGACGTAAATATGTCATAACTCTTGTAATAGAGCAATATCTCAGTCTAGTACCACTAATTCAGAGAAATGTAAGGCAAAGTCTGTATTAGATGCCTAGTAGCAAAGATTTCTCAAAACTGTGTTGTGGTGTCCCATTACTGAAGAGTTTTTGGTAAAAGCTCAATAAACCAGTACTTCAGAACTTTGTATGCTATCTACTAGTTCAGACATTTCCGTGCCAACCTTCTAGTTCAACATTCTCCTTTCTTTCCAAAGGATGGGTTTAAAAAAAAGATTATGGTAAATTGTTATAGGTTTCCAGGAAGGAGTGGATCAGGAACCTATAATGACTCTATGCAAGAAGGTTGACAGTAGATTATATACATCACAATGACAAAAATATAATAATAATAATAATAATAATAAAGGCAAATAACTATCAACACCCTAATGACTGACATTGTATCGCCTATCTTTTCATTCATTGTGTGCCTTGTGACAATTTTGGGAGCTAGAAAGGCCTCTGTCATATTACATTCATAGAGAGCAGAGAGTTGGCCAGCACATTTCTGGTGCTTGGTACGTGGGCATGGAGAAACATGCCAAGGCTTTGGGGTGGGAAGAGACTCAAAGTGTAAGCAGAAAAGCCCTCCCACTCCCAAAAGAGTGAGCCCATAGAAAGTGCTTTCATGTAAAACTCAAAAAGTCAGTATCTTGGATCTGGATCCTTCTAAAAGGACATGGTCCTCTGAAACCGAACCCTAGAAACCTGCTGATGCCATGAAAATGAAAAGCTTACAGAAGAATGCTTCCATGCCGTAGGAGTGAAAGCTGGGGAAAAATAACATTTTGAAAAGCCAGCTGTAGACTGCGTAAATCATAAATACTGCACCCCTCCCCAGATATCTTAAAAAAAACCCAACCCAAACGTTGGTGACAGGCAGAAACATCTTTGCAGATAGCAGCATTCCACAAATCTTAATTACCATGCTGGTGGTTTAGAGGCTATGGTGACAAATTCATGAGTCCCTATGACTTAAGCTGGGCTGTTACACAACTGAGTCTAAGGAGGGATTTTCCAAAAGAACTCCAGAGGGATTGCAGGATCTTTTTTTTGTTAAAGACCTGTAGAAATCTATTTACATGGCTGGGCAGGAGGGTTCTTTGTTGGCTGTTGCAAACGGGGCACTGAAGTGACACTGCACTCTAGACACACTGGTGAAGTCTCCGGGAAATTAGTTTCAAATAGAGAGAAGGTATTAAAATCTATACACAGAGAAAGGATTAGAAATTGCTCAATCTTCTCATGTGATAATATATCTCATTAATCATTTCTGAGTTCTGATAAAAACATTTAGAACTATGCATATTAGACAGCGGAGCTGCTGCAATGTAATAGCACTTAGTGAACTTTTACAAATCAGATGAAACTGAGCACTGTCTCTCCTAGGCAGGTAGATCTAAAATCAGAGTGCAGCTTGTTAATATATTGAACGAGCAAATTAAAGTTAAACGGGGTGAAAAAAAATCACAAATGAATCCTGTAGCTCCATCAATAGACTTCTGCCTTCGCATAAACCCTCTGAGCAATAAAGCCATTTTGAACATGTTGTTTAGGCTGAACACTTTCCACAGCTCAGTGCAGACATTATATGATCTTCCCGCATGCTGTAGTTACATTAAAAAGCAGGAATTCAACGTATTGCACCGATTGCCGGCAGGTTCTTCGTTTCAGGCGCGGTGCACACACCTTCTCATCGATCATTTGACATGCTAATGTACAGTCAAATGTAAATAGAAGGTGAAAAGCGGGTATTCTTCCTTAGAATTCAACTCTTTAAAAGCAAGTGCAGATGATGAAAAGGACCAGGGAAGTAACCTTGCTAAAACAGGGTTCCGAGCTGTATAACAAAGGCTGAGCTTCCAGAAGCTATTACGGCTTCCCGGGGTGACAGAGTATTCTTGAAGGGACTGTGGGGAAGGACAAGTCCTGCCTGTCCTGCCTCTTGACAGAGGAAATAAATCACCCTGCACACTTGAGGATACCTTTCCAGGCTGCATGCTGGGAACTTCATTACACAAGCTGTGCCACATATTACTATGCATATTGCCACTGATTGGACATAGCCTCAAATCCGTAGCCTATTTCTGTCATAGTCTTAGGGGGAAGGAATCTGTTTTCTGCTTAAACAGATACCGGCTTGGAAAGGAAAGGGGAAGGAAAAGACACTGAGCAGCCAAGAGTTCTCAGTGGAAAAAGATCCCCTTGACTAATGATATGTCTAATCTACACTAACCCTGCCTCATGGTGCATGAAATACAGTCATATTGTCATGGTTTTCATATCCCCTTTGATCTTAATGCAATTGTTGTCAAAGTGAACAGCTACTCACAGGAATCCCGGCTTCATTAGGAAGATAGAAAGTCCTTCCTCCCAGAGAGCTTTCTAATATGTCTTTGTTTTCGTGTTACAAGTTTATAGAGCTGCTGCATGCCTGTCAATAACTCTGGTAAAGTATTAAAATAAATTTGCAAATGAAGAGTTCATTAGCGTTACGTGAGCTTCTAACACATAATCCCAATGTTAATATAACTTGGAGGTGTTGGGTTAAATTTAAAGATGATGTACATGGGGGTAAAGCTGAGACAGGAATGCATGGCTGTGATTT
The DNA here is from genome assembly GCA_025769975.1 of Gallinago jamesoni. Taxonomy (NCBI): domain Eukaryota; kingdom Metazoa; phylum Chordata; class Aves; order Charadriiformes; family Scolopacidae; genus Gallinago; species Gallinago jamesoni. Next base: position 76,871,382 of record JAOQGH010000019.1, read on the forward strand.
ACATGTTGAAGAGGAAGAACCCAACAAACCAACCCAGACAAGGAGATGTGGAGATGCTTCCTTATGATGCTTGCTTTTTAGGGTGTTTAGTCACATGCTGCAATGGACTGAGCTGAAAACAATGAGGTAGCTCTTAATTCTAGCTCTCTTTGTAATCCTCTCCAGAACCGAAGCCTCACAGGAGAGGCAGTATGGACAGGTCAGTATACCTCTCCTTCTGATGTTCCCTCTTAGACACCAAACACAAGTCAACACCTCTATTGGCCTCTTTGCCCACCATCCCACCTTCCTCCTTCCGAGCTCAAGCTAGAGATGATCTCCTTAATGGGCAATTTGTACCAATTATTAAGTGTCCACTGATCTCGGTCCACTGCGTTAATGAAAAGAACTGTAAGTGACTGTCTTGTATCAACTGGCTGGAAAGCGCAGTGGTTGCTATAGTGTCGTCTCTGTAGTCACAACGTAAAATTAATGAACCAAAGGAAACTAAATTAATGAAGACAATCATTAGTGAGCATCCTGTGGACCAAACACACAAATATATCAGAGGTGAGATTTCACTAATTCGGGTTACATTGGGAAGGGAATGGGAAGAAAAATAAATAGTAAGTAAACCATGACTTTTTTTTTCCATTACAGAAATGCTTCTACTGAAAAGGCTCCTGTTATTTCAATAGAAGTTGTGCCAATGTGACAGGTACTGAATATATATATATGTACATGTTAGTGTGTATAATAAATGTACACATATTTTTGAAGATTTCTTCGCTGTCCAAACTCATTTTCACTAAAAAATTCCCTCTCTACAGAAATTACGAAGATAAACAGAATTCTATTGTACACGGAGCCTAAAGTAAGATCTATCCTACCTTGCAGCAGAGTAAGCATTATTAAAAAAATAGTCAATGTTTGCATTTAACTACAAAGCAAAATAATCTTAAACAATTTTAAGTTTTGTCTGAGACTCCTGCACACAATGAAAGCGGTACAGAAATACCAAAACCAGCATAAATGTTTCTTCTCCCTAAGAAGGTTATAGAAATTGTGGCCAAAATAGCTTTGAGGAGAAATTTTTGGTAAACACTAGAAGAATCTGGACTGTAGTGGGAGGATAATAATGTGGTATCCTAGTTCATGTTAGGAAATTGTTTACATTAAAATAGGGAAAGTCTGTCAATAAGGAATATAAAAAATCAAGTTTAAAAAATTACTCATAGCTTTAATAAAATGTTGACATATATGTTTGCAAGCAGTTTGCTACTATCTGGCCTATTAAAGAAATGGTGAAGCTTCAAGGGTCACTGACTGTAGTATGAAAACCTTCCTCTCTACTGAGTCATCACAGACTACAAGTAGCTAAAAACACACAAATCGATTTGCATCTTCTACTCAAGAGGAAGGGTTAATTAGGCTAGCCTTATTGCAGTTTGTTAAACAGACTGTTTTGTAGGCAGAAATGTTACATTTCTTCTTGTTTCCTTGAATAGAGATATTTGTCCTAAGATAATTCTCTATTTCTAGTAAGTATGGCATATTTATAGCATCTGAGAATCCCAGGTGCTATTACAAAGTTCCGCCCAGACAAAGTGTGCATCATTTCACTGAAGTCTGTGGATGCATTTCCTGTGTTATTCACTAGACTAAACAAGACCTAAATTCTGCTGCATGCTCTTTCCTTATTAGCATCAGAAGATAGATGTTCTAACAAGCCTCTTATGTGTCGCACATATCCCACTCATTTGATATCTGCCTCTCAAGAAGACAGACAGCCGTCCTCTTTTGATATAAGTAGGGAAAATGTCTGTGCACAGACAACTCCACTAGCCTACAAAGGTATGCTAAACCTTAGAAAAGGTGATTCCTATCAACTTTCTCTAAATGCTTCAAAGAGGGATGTCTTTAGATTAAAAATCGATATTTGTTTCACTGAGATGTCATGGTTCCTGGCCACACGCACATCCATAGGACAGAGGCGCACACTCATCTCTTTGACCTAGCAAAATTCTGAACTGCTTTCTGAATGAACATTTATTGACCCAAATTAGTTAACTATGTGCCTGTTCAAGTTGTGATTACTTGTCCTTAAATCTGTAAGTAGCTACTGGCCCATGCAGGTACTGTTTTCTGCATGCAATGGCTCTTTAAAGTACAACCCCTATTCAAGTATTTGAGTTCCACACATCAATCTATTCTACCTCTGCGTGTTGATGAAAAGAGAACTGAAGTAATAACAAAATGAAAATTAAAAATATACGCTATGCAAGAGAAGGCTAAAGAGAAGGGGACAAAAACTGCAGGGTTGTTGTAAACAAAATACAAATTAATAAAGGCAAAATTCCTGCTTTTAAGCTCCCTAAAAGCAATGAATCATGATGTGTTATCACAAAAAAAATGACTCAGTCTGGTTTACAGCAGTGATCTCTCATGACTCAGCCATGAAATTATGATGATAACATGGTTGATCATGAACCCTGAATCACACAACAGCAAGCAATGATGCAAACTTTATGCAAGAAGACTCCAACTCAAATATGAATTTAAGTAAAATAGCCTGCATTCTGGAAAATCAGTGTTTGAAAATCAGTTCCACCTGTAGTTGTAAACAGTACTCTGTCAGCAGTGAATTTAAAGCTAATTTTAAATTCATTAACCTTAAACCCCTAAGAATATGTTTTCTTCCTGAAACTTTTGCAGAAGTGGCATGACTGTTACTCTTACACTCAAATCTATTAGCCTCCCTTTATTTGTCATAGTAGAAAATAACATACACCAAGCTGTTTTCAATTTCAGAGTGAATTTTACATAAAAATATCGTAACCATAGTGTAAACAAAGAAGAGCAAATAGATTTTTGTGTCACCACTCTCTTCTCTCAGTACCTTGCAAAAAACTTCAGAGCATTTTTTTCCATTAAGGAATATATCATTGCTATCACACTTTGTAATAGCAATTATCTGCTTCAGTCCCCTGCTTACTTTAATTAATATCTAATTTGCTAAAGAAATAGATGCTTTCAGCTCTGCTCTGAGGTAACCAATGAGGCAAAACAACCAAGAAGATCTTAGTAATGATATGCTAGAAGGAGGAGGACAATATACAACAAATGTCATTACAGATAACGTTTTACAGATGACAAACAGGGTTTTTGTGTTTGTTTTACAGAAAAACAACACTTCTATGTACCATGAGCTAGATACATATGATTCACCTAGAATAAACATAGTTTTAGAACTGTCATTTCTGCATTGTGTCCTGGCTGTGGCACTGTTTCAATCAGAAGATAGCTTTGGAGGTCTGTACCCCAAACTCCTGCTTGAAGTGGTACTATCAGAAGCAGTGGATCAGGTCAACTAGGTATTTTTCTAGCTGAGTCTTGAAAATCTCCAAGGGCAAAGATTGTTCAGCCTCTCTGGGCCACACTTTCTAGCCAGCACTACCTCCTGGTGCAGAAGTTCTTCCTGATGTCCAATACAAATATCTCAAGTCACAATTTGTGGTCCTTTCCACAGGAAAAGGTCTGGCACTGCCTATTCAAGTTTGCCTCTGCTGTCATTGGAACAGCACTTCACATGGATAGTTTTCTGCTACTCTTAGACCATCCCTTCGCCTCGTCTTCCCCAGACTAACCAAGTCCAGCTCAGCATCCCACCCAGCCATCCTCCCAGGCACTGAGGATGGAGGTCTGCCTGTGGGTCTACCACTCCCCCTAATTCTGCATGGTCTGAAAACCTGCTGAGGAGGCATTCTTTGCCATCCTACCAGCTGCAATTAATCACTCTTGAGCAGAACTCTTGAGTACCCTCTTTGTCACTGGCTGCCAGCTGGACATCAGCCCATTTATTGCTGCACTTCAAGCCTGACAGTCTAGCAAATTTTCAACCCACCTAAGTCTTCTCATCCACTCCCTTTTTACAAATGCTACAGGAGATAATGTCAAGGCAGAGAGCATCCAGTGCTCTCCCCCGTGTTCATGTGCTTACTTACAGCAATCAGACTGAATTAGCACAATTTGCCTTTGGTAAATGCATGATGACTGTCCCTGATCACTTTTCTTCACAGAAATCACAGAAATCACAGAATTGTGGTGGTTGGAAGGGACCTCAGAGATCATCGAGTCCAACCACAAAAA
>JAOQGH010000019.1:76875609-76900965 GCA_025769975.1 Gallinago jamesoni
CAGCCCATTCCAATGCCTGATAACCCTTTCAGTAAAGAAATGTTTCCTAATATCTAACCTGAACTTTCCCTGGTGTATCGCATTCTTCAAAATTGATTTTAAGAGGACATGCTTCCTTTCTCAGGGCTGAGGTTAGGTCCTCTTCAGCTCCTCTCTGTTTTAAAGACAAATGTGACATGAACCTTGTTCCCAGACCTCTTTAAATGCTGAACCCCAGCTGCCCCCACCAAGTTGAATGTGTGTGAGTTGTGTGAACAACCCCTAAATTGCCAGTGCTCTACTGCTGCCTGACCCTTTCCTTCTCAAACTGTGCCCAGACCTCATGGAACCAGTGTTTACTGCCAAGACCAGTGCAAAAAAAAGGCACTGAGCACACTGCAGCAAAAAAAAAGTGGGAAACCGCCGTTGGGCTGGCAAAATGCACAAAGCGAAAGGAAGAACACGGTTTTGTAGCTTTAAAAAACTTACAGCCCATTTCTCCTTTTTATCACACTGGGTCTGCATGACTTTGTACAGACTGACAGCAAGTCTCTCAATACTACATTGGAAAAAATTGGTCTGGTATATTTCAAAATGCATTCACATTAAAGATGTATCATTCTATATGTTCCCTGTATGTTTCTAATTGAAATACTCAGCTATGAATGACAGCTCAGGAAAGGCTAATGAGTTATCTTTGAAGGCTGCTCAAAGAGCTCTTGCCTTTTCCAGTGCTCTTAGACACATTCACTGCCTTCCGTTTTTCACGCTAAGTACCTCTTGTTCTTTCACAAGGGCTAAGTACTTGATGTTAACAAAAAAGTGGGGAGGAGAATTAAATTAATGGGGTATTCTGTGACTGTTTTTTGTTAAAAACAGACTCAGGTTAATTTCCTCTGAATGACACCAGTATATTGTCACAGGCTAGGACTCAGATTTCACAATGTTGACTAATAAAGCCAACAAAATTTTCTGGTCACATTTTTTTTTTTCTGTGGCTGAATGCTGATGTGACGAAAACTCCCTAAAACACTGCAAGGTACTGGCATTTTCAAATCCTCTGACAAAAATTACTCAAATATACCATCAAGGTAAAATATTTAATTGCAACATTATGCAAATGTTTCATCGAAATGTGTAAAGTGCAACAAGATTCATTCTACTTGCACAGTTTGAGTGCTGAACTACATGAAGGAGAGGTGCTAAATGTTATTTGGATTGTGCTTGAAAATCTATTCCGCCATCTCCATGTAGACATGCTGAAACCCAGGGACAAAAGCTTCTATCCGTGAAAAAGAGATATCTCTGGGATAAAAAACAAACCAAAACAACAAAAAAAAAGACCCTAAATCAAAGCAACAGAGAATATAAGACTGTAAAAGAATCATTTTTTAAAATAAGTTAGGCTTCGGAGTTGGAGCACATACTGTATAAGACTCTTTCTCTATAACTGCAAAGAAATAAAATTTGCTGGGAGATAAATTTCATATGTTCAGTTCTGATCAGTGCGCTGCCCATTCACAGTCCCATGCTTTTACCTTGGTGGTGCAGGCTAAAGAAAACTCAGCTCTCTTTAGTAAGACCACTCTTGCAACGGGTTTTTACTGGAGAGCACAGACTGGAATTTCTGTGGTAAATTGGCATAATTACAGAAATTGAGCCACTTCACCACCAGGGATGATCTGATTTCAGCTGTGACTGTCCTCATTGTTGTCACTCTGCTCAGCCATCCTTTCTTCTAACATGAATGATCTCAGTACTTGCCAGCACAGGACTCTCATGTCGTCCTCTCTGATGTCCAGACTGGGAAACAAAATTAGATCCAGCTCATTTAGAGAAATTTACATCCAATTTACCCCCATCTCTTGTTTTCAATTAACTTGTAAACAAAATAAAATAATGTAAAGACTTTGGGAAGGTTGTTTTCCTTCTCCCTGAGTATGTCAAAAAATTATATGGACCAAGGGAAATCCAGCTTTTCTTGCAAGTGCAAGAATTATATATTCCTGCCTCTTTGAGATAAGAAGTAACAGCTCAGAGTGAATGCTTTTAAAGAACTGTAGATGATTCATTTTATGCACGTGTTGCAATGACACAATGTGTTCTAGGAAAGGCATGCCACCTCTCAGGGCATTGGTACACACAGGCATCAAAGGCAATGGCACTAGACAAAATCATTGTTTTAATTATAAGGTAATCTGTTTGACTTCTGTTCAGCTCCTTTGTTCTTCCTAGAACTGTTCGTAAGGGGAAAGGAACGAATCTCACCAAGTAAATGTTTTCACTACTGTGTGCAGGCTGCTTGGAGATGTGAAAAAGCAAAGCACACACTTGGCATTGACTTGAAAGTAATAGTTAGGTGGTTTATGACAGCCACCCTATTTTTATCACCAATGCATCATGACCAGCTTTATACTGAAACCATTCTAGCTCAGGAAACTCCCTCCAAAAAAAAAAAAAGTATGGCAAAATGATAGTGGCAGTAAATAAATACTTGCTGACAATATTTAGCCTTCTTGAGTCAAATGAATAATAAAAAATAATTATAAATAAATAATCATAAATAAAAATAATAAATGCCAATTAATAAAGAATAATTATTCACAGCTTTGTGATAGCATTTCTACACATGATGGCAGGGCCTGTTATTAAATATATTTATTTCATTTTTCACCTCTGCAATTAATATTGCTCCCATTCCTTCCCGAACAGAGTAGCTGCCTATACAGATTTAATCACTTTCCGTTGCTGTGACTGATCCCATAATTAAGCAGGAGGTGACCAAATCTGAAATGTGAGTTAATAATTGAAGGTTGCTGTTACAAAGAATGAGTGCATGATCACATATGTACATACAATTTTAAATTTTATAAAATTAAGAGTACTTTCTGGATCTGACTTTTAATAATTTTGATCTTTGATGTAGGCAAAATGACTGTAAGGTGACATAAAATAGCACATCATTTTGTTGCACTTGAGGTAGCTGTCTGTAAAAGGCCTAGAAGATTAGGAAGAGTTTATGGCTACCATGTCAATTAAAAGACATTTCTTAAGATTCTTGGATAGAATGAGAAGCTTGAAGCCAGGCTACAGTGCCTGTGAAGGGCTTTGCACCCATATTCTTTGTTTTTAACAGCGTTATACCTGGTTCCAACAACAAAGGACCAAAAATCGACTCCTGGGTAGAAATCTCGATGAAACAGGCAGTCCCAAATGCATTTTTCTCTACAGAAAGACAGAAAGCGCTAGTAATTTCAGCTGCAATGATCCAGCCACTTTATTTCACTGTAAATCAACCTTGTCGTATAGAATATCATACTTTGAAGTTGCACTAAGATTGTTACTTCCAGGTAAAGCGGATACATAAACATTCAGAGAGAGTTACTTTAACGAAAGTGGTAAAATGACTGCAGAAAAATCACTATACATCAGGCAGAGATGAGCTAATCTGCTGGTTCCTATATTGTTGGAGGGATCCACTAAACCATTACCAAAAAACAGTGATGCAAGGGATGGATAAATCAGTCAGTACTCAGTAATGTTTTCCTGCCTTAAGACTTCTTTGGATATCGAATAGCTGGAAAATTCCTTTTAATAACATTGAGTTGTTCCTTAAGCCAGTTCTCTTCGTAGATGCTCTCCAAATTTATCCCAAGTAGACATTGGCACTACGGCTAAACCACTGCGGTGGCTTAGAATAAGGTACGGAAACACATGCCTCTTACTGTAAGTAAGTGCAACGCTCACTTCAATATTGTTTTTCTGGAAAACCCATGAATGGTGTCCCCAACTGACATTATTTTGGCCGTTGGGCTGAGAGTGTGCCTCCACAATCAAAGTTAAGAACTTTATTTCCTCTCTGTTCTGCTCAGGAGTAAGTATCATACTTTACTGTCGGATGAAAATTACCAGCAATAATTATTTACATATTACCTCAAAGCCTGTCAGGCAAAGTTAAAAAAAAAAAAATAGAAAAAAAAAGAAGAGAACCGAAAAAAAAGAAGAGAAGCATTGGCTATCACCAGAATACATGTGAGAGTAACAAGACTAGTGACCTGAGCAGCCTTTGACCAAAGAAATTTGTAACAGAATTGGAATGGTATTATTACAATGTCTTTTGAACACGGCTTTTCCCCCACAAAAGTACTTTTTTCTGCTGTATGTGATCCTCATTCACCAGAGCTGAGCAGACTTTCTGCTTTCAAGCAGTTGTTACGACCAGACATCAGGACAGAAGTACTTTGGCAATGGCCAAGACAAAGCCTCCAGATGCCGCTTCCATATTCCTCACGGATATTCTTGAGAGTCTCCTTTTACAACTGGAATTCTGTCCAACATTATACAACTAATGAGTTGGCAATTCTAGCCTGGACACTGGTCCAGGATTTGTTAGCCAGCGGTGGATCGTAGTTGCTGAGCACCAGAGCAGAGCTTTGGAGACCTGCAAGTTCTAGTGAAAGGGGTTCTGCAATCCCTGGACCCGAACACGGGATGGAAATTGGGCCTCCACCAGATTGCATTCCCAGATTCCGCTGCCGAATTCTCCCTCCAGGACGTGCAGAGCAGGCTCTTTGAGGATCACACAGCACACTTGAGCCAGCCCTGTGCTGGAGAGCTTTATACCTGTTAGAATTAGAAGTACTTCCAGATTTCATTTTGGAGGAGCACGCAAAAATCCAATTTGGGATTATTATTTTTTTCCTTAAGGAAAATAAGCATTACATTTACTCTTCTAAGTAAAGGAAGAGGCTGAAGGGACCGATCTGTCTATTGACACCAAAAGAACTTGCTCTTATTTCCATGTTCTTATTCCCATCCCTGAAATGTCTTGGATTTTTTCCCCCTAATATATAACAAATAGGCAAAAGATGTACAGAGCTATATGAAGAGCAACTGCTTTGTGTTTGAGCATGTTTCAATCTGTTATTATTCTGGAAGCAGTTATCTTTCTGCCACAGTACTATGTAAAAGCACTAAAATGACCATTTTAGAGATGGATATGCATGGATATATTATTTATTTTAAATAAACAAAATAGACACTGCCTCAAAATGAGGATCAGGTAGTTATTCACTCAAGTGTACTTAAAATGGTCAGCAACAGAACTACTTGTGAACCTTATAAATGGGAGTGTTGATCTTTAAAATACTTGAGTGTTTTACAGAAATAATTTAATGGTATGAGGCTAATTAGAAAGTGTGTGTGTGCGCGTGCATGCCTGAGCAGAGAATGAGCATAACATAATAGTCTGCTGGATTCACCCATGTAAAACACATAATTCTTGCACCAACACAATTCAAATAAATAATAGCGCTGTTTGGATCTCTGGAGTTATGACAACTGACTTATGGACAACTGAATTTCAGATTGACCGAGTGGTAACATTGATGATATTGACCCAGTGATAATGTATCTAACATCTCTACTATTGCAAGCAGGAATAATACATCATGTCGCTGAGTAGCATGCATTCACCTCATGATATGGCTCATTGACAGCAAGGTATGGTGCTATTTCAGTACAACATCTACCTACTTTTAGATCTTGATCCTTCAGTATTTCCTGTTTGAAAGACAATGAGCTGCAGGTTAATCTTTTTCTTGCTTTTTAGGCTGTCATTACTATCATATTGTCTCAGCAATGACAGTACTCTCCAAAAGCATACTTTCTAGATTATGAGTACATTTTTTAGTGTTTCAAGGAAAGGTGATAATTAAAAGAGTAAAGAGTTTTTTTTAAAAAAACAATGTGCTCAAGGCTCCTCTTCTAATAATTTGCAGGAAAAGGAGGAAGAATATAAAGCTTCCTGCTGGCAAGTACATAAGAAACATGTATGATGAAACTTCCTTCCACTGATCTTGCACAAAACCATGCAGCAAAATGGGTGTATGTGGATTTTACAAGATGAGGCATAAGAGACTAAAGAAGGGGTTTGACTTGATGGGATAGTTCCCACAGTGATTTATAATCTGAGATTATAAAGCATGACCTGAAAATATTCCAAGAACAAGGAAAACTACCAAGGGAGCGCTTGGTGGAAATCTAAAATCCTATGTGAAACTATCTACAATGTCAATATCCAGATGATTTTTTTTCATTACAACCTGGAGGGAAAGGAGAGATTAACAAAACGGAGAAAGGGAATATAATTTCCTGAGTCAAACCCCAAAGCGCTAGTTACCAAACACGACTTTGTCTCCAAAACACTCAGTCTGGAATATCAGATTCTTTGCAGATTTTTTGCCAAGCTTTATGAGTTTGTCTGCAGGAAGCAGCAAGTAGATCCAAGCACTTTAGGACTTTTCAGAAGATGTAAAAATGTTCTCATAACTGGATGCCCAATCTGTAATTTGGCAATGATTTCTTTCTGTCTCACATCTTCTTGGATCGCAAAATCTTCCCGGTCATTACTCTGAAAAGCTTGATGGAGTCCTCTGCCAAATGGATAAAATCTTGGTCAACAGAAAGCACAAGGCAGCTAAGCATTTTTACAGCTCCAGAAACCATCAGGTTTAACTCCTAAATTATGCCTGAAATGGTAGGGCTGGCCTTACGGTTTTCCAAAAGACTGTACTGCTCTATTATCTTTACCCCTTTATTCAACATTTGCTGGTATCCGATCCAAATCTGGAAGTGTTGTTAAAACTGTAGGTATGGGCCTGACCCAATTGGCTCAAAACTCCCCTCCTGTCCCTCCCTTTTCTTTTTTTTCTTCATGCATTTGGCATGCATCTAGATTTATCTGGATTTATAATCTCACAATACACTGTTCCTGGCTGTGTCACTCAGTTTTCCTCCCTTATGTACATAAGAAAAGGCAGGCCTACGAAGAGAGATAAATCCTTCAGAAATCAGCCTTGCAAAAATGCTTTGCTCTGCAAACAAGATGCACAGTGTAGATAAGTATGGCAGGAGCTACAAGATATGAAACAGCTTATTTTCAGGTAAAGTCCGATTGAAGGAAACCTGGAATGTACAAGCGGAGAAGTGGGGGATGATCATTGGGTCATAAATAACAGTTTCCAAGAGAAATTTAAGAAATCTTTGCTCAATAATGAGAGTCTGAGGGTTTTCACTATAAATATAAAATAAATGCTAAGTTTTTTTTCTATTAGCTTGTGTATAGGACCAAGAGGAGGTCACTGTTTCAGACTGACGCATTTTCTGTTCATCAGTGATCGGGTGAACCATGAGGAACACCCTATAGATTATAGATACCTGGGGTCCCTCTCTAGAGACAGAAACTTTAGAGCTTCTTCCCCCTGTTAACTGGGATTATTTCAAATGTCTTCCAGAGATGTCCTCAAAGATGATCCACCCTCTGAAAGACATTCCCCAGTGGTCCTGAAGAACTTCATCATGTGTTCAATAACTTTGTTATGGTAGTAGTAAATAGGTATTTTCCCTCTGAAATAGGTATTCTTTCTGAAAGAATTATCCCTCACACTCCACAGATTGTTTGGGCACAAACATAGAAATCTAAGAAGTCATTGGTTTGTTCAGGTAAGAAATGAACTTGATTTCTCCCAGTCGCCGCCACAGATCCGAGCTTCTTCTCACATGCTAAATAAATTATATTTGAGCAGGTATAAATCACACTCCTGAAGATTTCATATTATGGAAATTTTACTAATATTTTTTTACAATGAAATGCCTGTGAATTACAAAATTTTATATTTCTTATAGTAATCTCACATATACTACAAGGTGTATAGGTCACAAAATTTAATAAGAGATTACTGTGGTGTGTCTGTGCCAGATTATCCTAAATGATTAAAATGATATTATTGTTGACAGTAAACTGAAAAAAAAAAGGTACTTCCTGTACTCTTTAATTTATTTGTTGTTTAATGTTTCCATTTTTCCTGTTTCTGACAAGTTATCTATAGTGGTTTGGTTCTAGCTGTGAGCAAAGGAGAAGTCACAAACTGCCCCGTCCCAAAATCAGCCATCAGAGATGCTACGTTTCATAGCTCCTATTCACAGCTCTGACTTTGCTGCTTCTGCATTTCTGTGGGGTAATCCTTTGCTGACCTTTTGCTTCACATAAAGGCATTATGGGGTCTATTAGTCCCCTCTCCCACCCCAGCATAGATACAAGGTGTGTTACAGTCCAACCCCAAAAGCAGCGGAGGTGGACACAAGTGGTAATTTTTTGTGAGTAATGATAACAGATAAAGACTACAATAGTGGTTGAATTGATGCTTGTTTCAATTGAACAGAAATGTTGGAGAGTTTTATGATAGTTTGGGGGAAAAAAAAAAAAAAAAGTGGCCTTGGCAGTTAAATATGATGCTAAGTGCTATTTCAATATAGAACATCATTCTCACACAGACGTTAAGGCATTTCTCACCTCTTTGGCTACTTAGAAAATGGGCTTTTCTTTGCTCCTGTACCAGCCCTTACTGAAGCTCTGGATGAGGTAGCATGGGGATACTGCCAGGTACTTTCCAGTCTCCTGGAATGTCTCCTCACTTGGGAAAAGGTAGGCCAATAGCATCTTGGACTGCATCATGTAGAGCGTGGCCAGCTGGTTGAGGGAGGTGATCCTTCCCCTCTGCTCAGCACTGGTGAGACACATCTGTGGTGCTGGGTCTGGTGCTGGGCTCACCACTACAAAGGAGACATAGACATATACGAGAAAACCCTGTGCAAGGTCACCAAAAAGATGGACAGACTTTTCTCAGTGGTGTCCAGGGACAGGACAAGAGGGAAAAGGCACACATTGAAATGCAAGAAATTGCATTTAAGCATAAGATTATCTTTTTTTTTAAATTATTTTTTATTTTTTACTGTGAGAATGGTGAAACACTGACACAGATTGAGATTGTGGAGTCTCTTCTATTTGCAGACAATCAAAATTCAACTGGACACGGTCCTGGGCAACCAGCCTCACCTGGTCCCACTGCAACATTAGTGTTGGACAAGATGATCCTCAGAGGTCCCTCCCAGACTCAGCTGTTCTGTGGCTCTGCAGGACCAGTAGGATCCCAAAGCACCGAGCAGGTACCCCAGGCATCTGTTTCCCTCCATCAGAAAACAAAACCAGCACCGCTTCTGGCAAGGCTGTGATGTAGAAACTCCCCATATCCATCTAGTGACTCAGATCCCGTTAAGAATAGCTCATCTCATCGGCCTCGGAGGATCTCTGTGTTGGCACGGACTCATCTGCCATGCCATCTTCAGCATTTTGGGGCTATTTCTATGGGGTTAGGAGGCTGCTGCCTTTCAGACAGCCTGAGGTTTTCCACACCCTCTCTTTCTGCTGTTTTGCTACTCGTTAGGAAACACGGTTGTCCAAAATCCTGTCAGAAGCAGAGTCTGCTAAGCACAGACTCTAAAGTCTTGTCGCTTAATTTGCTGCAAAAATAAATCTAATTGGCTGACTCTAGATCCTGCTAATGACCATCAACACCTTAACACCAACTGCTTAGACTGGAAAAAAATCATGCTAAGTGCTTTTTTTATTAAGTGAAAAGCACAGTGTGAATGACACCCAAGGGAGAATAGTCTTCATTTTATTTATTTTTACATTTTCAAACATTATTATTTTCTACTGTTTTGCACTCTGATGGACATCCTTCTAAGAGGAAACTGCTTTCTAATTGCTAGTTTCATCCACTGTGCCAAAATGCATTATTTTCAGCACAAGAAAATCAGGGAGGGAATCAACCACAAATGTTATAACCCAGAAAATTATCTGAAACCATATCTATTCAAATGAACATTCACATATTGCAGAAGTTTAGCTCTTTTTTTTATTCTAAAACCCCCTGTGTTACAGAAGCTTCATCACCTCATGTTTATACAAAAATGGTTCAGTTTGGAGACCAAATTCCCCAAGTCCTGTTTTAAACTGGACCCACACAGAAAGATGTTTAAAATCAGTTTAAATCCCCAGATTGCCAGACTTTGGATTCTGAGTACTCACACTGCAGACTAAGAGCAATGAATTCAGACTGAAAAACAGCATTCAGGCTGATTTTCATAAGTAAATGGAGCACATGGAAAGAGATTTTGACACACTTTTTGCAGAAGAGAATCATGTTTAGAACAGTCACGACCTAAATGTAAGTTTTTTTCTCGGGCTGAGAAAATTCCACCCCACCTTCTTCATTGTCAGATGATGATATAACCTCAACAGCAAATGTTTAGAACAGTCTACATGGAAAAAAATCAACCCAATGTTTAAACCCTCTCCTGTTTAAGCAGGGGAACTTGTGGAGCCAAGAATGCAAGAGCGATGGTAGCAGAGGAACGGGAAGAAATATGACTGTGTACCTTGCCAGGGTATTCATAAGAGAGAGAAGAGTTAATCTGTGCTTTTCTCTTATGTGGTTTTCTCTTCATCAGGTGGGCTTTTTAGTTCATTCTTCACAAGTACTCAGCTCTTCACATGGGTGGTATGGGGAAACAAAAAACTTAAAGAAGGTGCTTAGAAACAGCGACTTTCTAAGCGCTAGAGACATCAAGTCATAAAATATTGTAGGGGTTTCTCCCCAAACTCTCTGATGGTTACATATGGGGCAGACTGGCAGTCCTCGTCTTCAGAGGAACACATGTACTGTTTTCCCAGGATTCCCTAGAAAACATAAGGCATCACAGCTGGGATTCGCCTACTCCTTTGCTGGGACCTCCATGTATTCCCCTGCTCCATGACTGAGCAAGTACCAGAAAACGAGGAGGTAATCCACTGCATCCACAAAAAGCAGTGATAGCATGTCTGCTAAATGCTGGTGAGTTCCCCTGGAAGCATTCTCCCCTTTGCTGTTTTGTCCTATGCCTCTTTTGCAAATATGTGGTACAAGATACAGCCAAGCCTAAAATATTAAAAGTCTCATAAGCAGAAGAAATATCAATCTCTATGTACTCTCATTGAAATACTGTATGACCTTGGATAAGTAATTTGATATGCCCATGCCACAAATATCTTTTGTAAAATGCGGGTAATACTACCAATTCAGTCATTTTAAAGTGATGTGCCAGTGATAAGCACTATATACTGACTTTCTAAACAGAAATAATGCCACTATGAGTCATTGCCTTTGGTAGCCTGAGTGGAAAAACCCATACATATCAAAACCAAGAGGTATGATTGTATTTTCTAATGAACCAGGTTGCTGAATCTCAGTTTCATTAAAATGCTTTTAAGGTTCACTTACAAGATGTCAAGGTTTGTGGGCAGAAACAAGCTCATCCTTCACTCACAAAATTCCTGCAGAGCTGGGGAACGATCCCTTTGCCTACCCTCTTCTCAGACTTGCCACTGGGCAGATCAGGTCAGGCCCAGAGCTTGTGTGTTTCGGGAGCTCAAATGGCGTGGAAAGTAAAACATTATTTAGAGCAACCTTCAGTAGAGAGCAGGAAATCCAGATTTAGGGAAATAGAAATGGTATCGAGACTTTTTGTATCTGTCTGTACCCCAAACACAAAAGTAAAATACTAGAGAACCAAGCTTAAACAATAAGACCCTCTCTTTTAGGAGCAAGGGTTTTCCATCAGCAGCACAGACTCTCCAAAATAGGTAATTAGAATAGACTGTAAGGCATACACTGTAGGATGTTATGCAAGGCTTGGAACACTCTAAACAGAGGTGCATATAGGACCAGTTTTGGCTGCCATTGATTTCTTTCTCCCATGTTCTCACACTGTGGCACAGTTTGTCTTTGTTCCTGCTCAGCTGCTTGATTTAGCTGTCTTTATTACCCAAAATGGTAAGGGTATAAGAAAAATGTTCTTCTTCCTAATAATTTTGCTTCTTACATATCAAGTTGGTGAATTTTCAACTTGAACTAAAAAAAAAATATATTTAAAGCAAAAGAGAGGGGTTTGGATTTTTGTTTTTGTTTTGTTCTCTTTTTTTGTTTGTTTGGGGTTTTTTTGTTTGTTTTTTTTTGTTTGTTTGTTTTGTTTAGTTTTTCAACAAAATGTTTGTATAGCTTTGCATTGAAATAATTCAGGCAAAGATTTTGCACCAACTTTGTTAGAACCAGCTAGATTCTGCGTATTTTGAGAGGAGTCACCTTTGGGGCTGGTCGACTTATGAAACCCAAATGATGCACAGACCACCACAGAGAGAATCACTTATTCTGAAAAAGTCAGAGCAGGAAAGCCAGAAAAAAACACAAGAAATGTTAGTATTTTGGAAAAGTAGATTCATTTGTATTTGCCTTCTACACTGGAAGGCAATGGGTGGCTTTAAACACGGAATATTTTTATTTACAGGTGTAAACTTAAAGCAGAATTTCATAATTTGAAAATTTGTAACCAGTGCCTGCTAGCAATCAATGAAAAATCTGCAAGTCTATTTTTTAAGCATATTTTTGGCTCACATTTCTAAATCACATATTGTTTGTATTTACATATTTTTCTAAAGAATATTTTCAATATTCTGGGGCTTTATTTAATCATTGTCTTGTTTTTTTCCATTTGTTTCAAAGTGAGAACACACAGCAGGAGAACTATTATTTTTGTCCCTCTAAAATACTCTACATATCGTTTTCTTTTTTTCTTCCTTTTCAGACTAAAGAGTTGTATGATTTAAATAAATTCAACCTTTTCCTTTTGCTCTCTGTAGGATTATACTCTGTGAGTTTCTGGCTGTAGTCTTTCTTGCTAAAAGGGAACAGATAGGTGTAAATGATATTCACACCTCTTAATTGGAGTCATTAACAGTTCTCTGGGTTATCTTCCAGCATAAGACCTTGGGCTTCCTAAGGAGCAACTGGAAATAAGAGCCAGGAGTCGCTGCAAACTTTTGCTCATATAGGAATGTCAGTTAAAAGTGTGATTTTTGTGTGTGTCGGTTTTTTTGCAGCATTTCTTTTCTGGTTACATCGCTACTGCAGACAAGAATTTTATGAGCAAGATAGTGCTTTTGTTGGTATAGCTGTTTCATTTGTGCTGATATAAGCAAGACCATGACTTACTCTTTTTTCCTTGTACACTCTGTATCTATTAGGAGGTATTCCTGGTGTAGTGACATGAGCTGCAGGCAGGAATTTGTGTCTCTTTCTTTGGTGATGCAAGTTCTTGAAAGTTTTTTTTTTGGTTTTTTGGTTTTGTTTTGTTTCTTTGGTTTTCGGGTTTTTTTTAGTTCCTGTTTAGCATTGTGCAATCCTTTTTCAAGTATGGAGAATAAAAATCAATTATTTACCTTGTTTTGCAGAACAGACACAGAACTGATGGAAGCAATACCCTCTCAACAGCTTGATAAAATACACTAACAATTCATGAAAAATTCAGGTGCAAGCCAAATATAGTTTATTCATGAAACCGAACCAGTTTACACTGCTTAACCAGAGTGAACATCAAAACGTCCTTTCATGGACTCTTCGAAACCAAGTAACATCTCTGCTTGCTTTTCTTGTATTCGCCCTTGGATGTGCCCACCCAAAACCAACATTCTGCTTTCTCACCCTACACCAACAGCCATTCGTATTGTGTTCACAGGTACAAATATAACAAACGTCACGGGCAGTTTTTTTGCCTCTAAACTCCAGAGGGGATCACTACCATAACAAAGTCCATCATAATTTTTTGCATTATCCAGGTAAGTAGGAAACTTGCCAGTGAATTGACACTGCTGCATTAATTCCTATGGTTAGGTCAGTTTCACAGTTTTCACAGTTTCAGCCCATGAAGCATCTAAGTGAGAAGAGTCTCACGAAATAATCATATTGGCAATAATAAAGCCAATAAACCAACAGTCAGGAAAGACTGTGTGTCTGTGCAAAGGTGGCATGTCCCTCTGATATATTTCTTAAATTGACCACTACATGGCACAGACGAACTCTTTAGGTCTCTTATATCTGGATAGGTCTCATATCTGGATAAAATTTAGCAGGAGGTACTAAATAAAATCACAGGCTAGTTGCCTGTAGAAGACTTACCTTCTTTCTTTAAGTTCAAATGACTGTGGAAAGATCTAGGTCACAGAGAGGCATGAATTGGACAAAGCAAAACAAAGTAAACCCTCTGTAGAGACTCAGTAGAGACAGAGTTTCTGTAGACAGAAATAAATTGAGGAGTGGTTTCTACAAGCACAGAAACTGCTGGTGTCAGAATACGCAGGGCTGGGTTTGCAAAAGAGGTGGACTTAAATGTTGGAAACTTCAAAGTCTTGCCACCTCATAGATTTCACAGGAACCAACTGGGATCCCAGATACCCTATAATGTGCGTAAGAAAGAGTTCAAAACTGAGACAAGCAGCCCAACATCGTAAGTTGAAAAGCATCATAGTTCATTGCAGGGAACTGCTGAGCGAGGACCAGAGTGTAACCCTGTCTGCCCGAGGGCCTGAAGCTTAATTTTGGGTCCCACCTTTGCTCACCATTCATCAATACCATTGGGCTCTAACGTCAAGTCAACGTTCTCTTCCTCAGAAAAGTAGAACAAAAGGGTGTTACAGTATAGTCTTCCCTCTACTCCATGAATAAAAAATTGTTGGATAAAATTTCCCCAGGAAATAGCTCGGAATACCAAGTTGGTGGATATTTAGAGGAAAGTTTTTCTCAGACTATTCTCTACTAGTCCAAATTGATATAAATAGCTATAAATGGGGGAAGGAATGTGAATATGGGTATTTGAAGTGAGTGCCACATATCGGGACATATAGACCCCTATTCTTTGAACTCTCTATCTATTTTGATGTGCATTTTACAATTAAGACTCAGTTAACTCCAGGAGCACAAGCCTATCGATCACCTCAGCTTTTATTGAATCCTTTTTTGTTTTAGCAGACAAGAATTTACAGAGCTTTTTCTTTTTTCTTTTCTTTCTTTTTTTTTTTTTTTTAAATCTACAAGCATACTGTGCTGTGAGGACTCTTGGAGCTGTACAAGCCAAATAAACTTTGCAATGACATTTAAAAAGTTGCTTTGCGTTTGTATAACCTGGCTGTAATCCTTCTGTGTCTCAGAATTCACCACACTATCAATCACTTACATTATTGAACTGGTTTTCACATAAAATCCATTCTGTTGTGGAATACTTACATGTTCAAAATTTAGTGAAGCTTCTTCCTCTCCAACCCATGGAACAGATAGAAAAGGTGAAGCCAAGATGAACTGTCCTGGGATGAGGAGGCTGAGGTAATGCAAAGAGAATCAGTTCTTCAGAAAATATTTTAAAATATAGTTAAAAAACATCCTAAAAAATGATTTTATCTTTTTTTGACTTGAAGCCATATGAATCCTCATGGCAAGGGCAGAAATACATGACAAGGATGATAATACATCAATACATAACTAATATCACAGTACTACAAGACAAATTGAAAAATCAAGAAAGAAATACCACACAAATTTATTCTTAAAAAACGCACATCACAGATGCTTCTCCCATTCTGTTCCAATTGCTTTTCCATAATACTGGACAGTATTGGCTTAAATGCACATGAAATTAACTTCTGTTATCTCAGAGTTGCTGTGTAAATGCTAAATTTGACTTCTTACTGTCTGCCTATTTTTGCTTTTCTATATAAATAAAAATGATGTAAAAGGATATTTTTGTACTTGATTTTGAGAAGTTCAGCAACGTTCAGCTCCCCATAGTAAGCTATCTTTCTAAACGCAAGAGCTGTTTTTCCTATGATTTTGTTGTCTCCTATGAATTTTTAAAAAATGTAATTTATTCATGAGCAGAAGTGAGTAAAACCACCGGTTTCCCAGCGGAGTCATATTGTTAACATGAACCACATCTTTCCTGACCTTGCATAGCAATTGTAGGGGCTGCACTCCATAATTGGTCCAAATACAAATACACTTGTAAATCAGGTAGGTTTCCTGGAACTTTGGAACAACACCAGTGCGTCTGGTTTTATTCAGCCCCAAGTCTCAACTGCAACTGACCAAAAAATTATACGCCAGCTAAACCTACTCGACCTTTCATGCCTGAGCTTTCCACCCCCATTCTCTTCTACACAAATTAAAATGAGGTTCTTTGCTGAAGCCAAAATCTTCCAATATGCTTGTCATGAACTGCTGAATTTACTGTTCACATCTTTTTTACAATACAGATTAAGTGTGGATCCAGAGCTCTGCTTCAAAGGAGCCCTCCAACTGCCATATTTTCATCATAGCATGCATTCACGATGCAAATATAATATCCATCTGGGCCTTTTATAGGCTTAATTTATCCCTGCTTATTTATCATAATTAAGTGCACCATATGATAGGAATCCTTGTGGTATCTCTACTGATCTGGAGTAGGGAGAGATCACTAACCCTACTTATGAAATCCAGCAATTAAATTACATGATATCACTCATCATAAAAAAACAAACCCTCTGCTAATGACATAAATGTGTTGGACTAACCAGTTCTGTTCTAACACATATGTAAAATAAGGGGGGAAAAAAATGATAGAACATCAAAGATGAGAGACCCCTGCAGAAGCCCCAAGGAAAGTTCCCAAGCCACTGGATTTGAAAATATGGTACACCACGGATTAGTTCTGCAGTGATGGAGATGTATCCAGCTGTCAGGAACCCCAGGTTGGGGGATTCGGAGAAGGTCTTCTGAAATTTAAGCTTGTGTGACTCCTGTGAAGCTACTTTAAGACGCTGCAAGTGCAGATTTGGGGCTGACCCAGCTTCTCATCTCTTCCCATGAAAATAATAAACACACACGTACTTGGACCTATGTTTCAGGATGAGCATTTTTTTTTAACAAGTATCTTCTGCAAACACCAAAAGCAGTATCTAATTAAAAATATGTAAGACAAATGGTAGCTTAATAAATAGCACTTAAGACACGTGGAGCCTGTGTTCTGAGTCTGTAATGGGGTGCAGTGCAAAACATCCTGGGCTGTCTAAGTGAGCTAGTGTGTAACTGTGGCAAAAAAAGTATTGTTCTAAGATGCTCAGTCAGCTCCAAAACTGGTATAACACTGTGCTGTCACAAGAGGACAAGCTACACAAGGTGTAGATCCTAGACCTCAGCTGGTCAGTCCTATATCACCCTTCCTTATAGTCAAGGCCTAAGATTTGAGCTGGACTTGTTCAAACATGCCAGAAGTAAATGTCTATACTGAAGGAGATAATTAATAGTGGCAAAGTGCTTTACTCCCTTTGAAGCCAATATGAAATCTCTGCATACTAAGGGGATGATGCCATAAGACCCAGCCAACAAAAAAGGCCAAGAGCATCCACATTTGTGTTTGGAAGAGCTGAATATAATTTGTTCTTTCAAGACACAGCAGTCAGTGGAAGATGCTGCCTCCTTCTCAGACCAGTCTCTGGCTGTAGGAACCTTGTCCATACGTGAAGAAGTCACAGTGACACCATCCTCTTTCCTCTTCACCCTCTTTCAATGGTGCTCATATCCCCATTCTCTCCACCATATACAGAAGAACTTGAAGTCATCTTGTTGAGGATTGTTGCATAGGAGAGTACAAAAAGTAAGACATCATTAGGATGGACAAGTCCATCTTTTGGTCTGTTCTCATCTCTCACATGCTCTTCATTGCATTTCATCCAAAGGTTCCCTGCTGCAAAATACCATTTGCCCAAGCAGAGCCTTCAGCCCCTCAGAAACTTGGCATCCCGGGTAAATTCAGGGATGATCTTGAGATGTGCCAACACAGAAATATTGGTGCTGAAAGAATATTCAGTTTAAACAGTGAAGCCCACAGTGACATTAAGCAGCTATGAGCTACGGGCTTTTGTTTGTTTAAATGCATTTAGTTGTCTGAAGTATTTATCTGTTTTCTATATGGGCCCTTGTGGGATTTCCCAAAGTGCCTAAGAATTTCATATACCTAATTCCCATTGAAATTTGGACCTTACGAGTTGCTGGCTTTCAATAAGACTTTCAGAAATCTTACCATGTCTTTAATGAACTTGCAAGTTTTAATGAATAGTCATGCGATTTTGGAGTCTTCTTGTCTGGAAGCAAAGCTGGGCTGTAAATCATTACACCATTAATAGCTGTTCCTTCGCCTTTCATTCCTAAGTATGGTAGTAATTATCTGTTTTGCAAAGCATAATAAAATATGTGTCTTCATATTCAGAATATTCATGTAGCGACAATTCTAAAGTTATCATAGATGATGTATAGGCAGCAGTGTGTCCATAGTTAACCAGACTTCTTAGAGAGCTCAGTTTTAAACCCCGGGGCCATAAGCTGTGATTTGGGAAACCACAGTGGTCCACAAATCACCAGAAGAGAAGGGGAAAGATTCCTCCAGTGCTGGAAAAAGGCTAGATCTAGATCTTTGCTGAATTGTATATGCTTAAAATTTAACTTAATTTTGAATTCTTGACCAACTCAATGATTTTAGATAACCTGTAGTTAATTACTGTTGTTGATTTTGCCTCTCTTCATGCTGCAGGAGACTGACCCTATGGAATCAGCAGCTTAGACCTCCTACTGCCTTCCAGGCTCCTTCTAGAAGGATGGTGTGAGTCTTACTGCCAGCTCTGTGCTCACTCACCAGTGCTGGCAAATACCTCTGGGTAAGGTCTTGGTATGGCCACTCATATTATTCTTCCATCTCCTGAATATGTGGCTCACAAGCTCCTGCATTTTCCCCCATGGCTCCTCAAACACATAGGAGTGGGTTTATTCTAGCCCCTGCCCCAGCTGTTTTATGTCACCCTAAACTTTATATCCATCTTTACACTAGTTCAAATAGTATTATACCACACATTTGAAATGTAGTTTTTACATTTGGTCTTCCTAGAGACTTTTTTTTTTTTTTCCTTTTAGGAGTGTGAGTAGTAAATTATTTATGAAACTCTTACAGCTTGAAAACTACACGTGGGATTAAAATAGAAGCTAATAGAGGAAAAAAAGATCACAGCAGAGATATTTTCCAACATTTACCGTGAACGTCCTTTGGTGTCAGGAACTGGTTGAGTTAGATTGCGCTCTCCACTAAAATTGCATGGAGTGAGACTGTTGAACTGTTCATGAAAGGGGCAGCTTAAAAAATTGCAGAAAAATCACACATGAAGCTAGAGGCACAAGGTACAAGCAGCCTTCAAGATGGTACAGTCTTTTCATAAAAAAAAATAATAATAAAAAAAGAGCTCTCTGTTGTCTGTTGACCGGCACATGTAAGGAGCTGGAGTTTGTAGTGTAAATCTGTCCTCCAGCACATTGTATTTAGAAATGGCTTCATAGTGGTGGTAAAAATCTACAGAAATATCTGCTTTTCCATAAATCCAAGAACCAGCACTGAGCAGGGCAAAACCTGCTTGAACTGTGTCCTGCTTTAGTGTGCTTGTCTGGTTGAACATACTTTGCCTATGTGAGGTAGGATTCAGTGGGACCTCACCTCTGTTCCTTTACTAGATTCCTGATTTATTAATTCACTTTATCTTCAGTTTCTTTTGAAGTCTTTTCTTCAGGGTGGGGGTAGGTGTGAAGACAGGAATGGGTATTTTGTTTTACATCTGCTGAACCATGTCTAAAGATTTGTCTTAGCTTTGAGAATCCCCTAGACACTTTTTTTTTTTTGTCAAATTTATTTCAGAATACTTTTTTAGCAATTTGTAAGAGACATCAACACCACTTTCTCACAAAACCATGGCAATCTGTGACAGGGTAACTTCTGCGGTTCCTGTTCATTTGGAAGTCACAAAAATATTGCAGGAAGTCTGGATATGCTCAGTCCAGTTTTGGAAGAAAATTTAGTCCATTTAAGATGTGGGTTTCTGATCATGTTGGAAGGACAGGATGGCTTCTGACAGTAATCTTGTCAGGGTTTAAAAGTGTAAAGCAATGCTGACTGAGTTTGTATTTAGTTAGTTCTGAGAAAGTCTGAGTTTAAAACAGCAATTCTGACCCCTAATTTGTTTAGCAACAAGCAAAAACATTTAAGTCCTTTTTTTCAATATTTAGCAAAACTCCTTTTCTTTATGTATGAAAGAATTGGTCATCTGAATTTTTCTTCACTCTTTAGTGTGTATACACCAAACTTTCTCTCTCATACACATGAGCTTCCTTCAGAAGCCTGTTGGCAGATGGGGATGAAATAAATAGATTTTTAAATAGTTTTCTGGTTGCAAAAAGACAGATAAAGAAATCTGACGAGAGAGACTAAAAAACCCACCTTCGTCCTCTGTTGAACTGACTGTGGTGAACAGCAAAACTTTGACGCTGACGGGACCCTCTTCATCAGAGAACGGGTCACTTCACTTTGGCTCTTTCAAAGAAACTGACTGCACAAGGACAGTCACTACCCTGTAATTCAGCTTCCCTGAAAATACTGTTTAATTGGAAACCTGCTCCTGGCTTGCTGCTCCCAAGTGTGAGAGGATCTTTGCCCATCTCCCAAGGGTTTGGACCTCCAAAGAGGAGCCAGGTGAGACCCCTTCACACCCTCCAAAGCAGCCCCTCCTAATGATAACAGGTATGATGTGATGATGCTGAAAGCTATTTCAATAACAGGCCCTAGTGCAGGGGACTTTACTTGAGATGCCGTCATCCAGCGAACCACGAGGTTTACTGTTCAGCCAACACAGCAAGGAGAGTCTGTTTCTCCTATATTCAGGAATATCATAGCACTAAGGAAAGAGGAGGGACAAACAAAACCATTCCTCTCTGGAGATTTTGTTGTTTTCCCTTGGAAATGCAGAGGGCTCTTAGGTGTCAGAGAAGAATTGCTCTGTCTTCACCTTGAAGGTGTTTATGGCTGAGGGGTCTCACTGCCACTAGTTCCTCCACAGGCATTGCAGCAGATTTTCCATCTCACACAAAATGCAAGAAGGTTAGGATGGCTCTAAAAGAAATAAGAAGAGTAAGGAAAATAATGTCGTTACACAGAGTACAACCCAGCTTCTTTCCAAATGGGAATTTATGGGGTCTGTAGTTTCTGAGGGAAAGGAAGTAGCAGAGCAGTAAAAAAAGTGGAGGACCATGAAGTGGCTTTATGTAAGACAGAGCTTCAGGAGCTTTGGTTAGTCAAGGGAGATTATTGCAGTCTAACCATCAATTGCTAATTCTTGCGAAGAATTCTGAGTTTGTTAGTTTTCATACCTATTTCTTCTTCCTGCGAGCAGGAAGAAAAAGATTTTTTTTTTTTTTTTTTCTATATATGCTTCCTCTCTAATGCCTCTGTATTTCTTCCTTCCTTTTGCAGCAGAACTGCTCTGGAATTGGCATTGAGTTTTGCCTGCCACCTTACAAACTCCTCAATTCATTTCCCATCCTGAGAAACAAATTATGGGCAAAGAAAGCCAGTATCCCAGGTTCACCATGTGGACAGATAGTTCATCTGAACCACTAGGTCTGCACAGCAATCTCTGTTTTGAGTGCCAGCAGATTTTGATACTGGGAATAGAAAGAAGAGTTTAAAGGAAGGAGAGTGTATCCAGGAAACCAGCATTAATTAGCCCCTTCTCAATCCAGTAAGACTTTGAAACCTGAGTTCGTTCTACATTATTTGTATTTTACCTAAAAACTTTAGAGCTGTGTAGATATCTGAGCTGTTCTTGCATAACTATGAGTTAAAGGTGGGAAAACTTTTACCTAAATTCCAGTAACTGTCAGTCCAAACACTGAGATCAGAATTTTATCTCACGTAAATGGACAAAGCTCCATCCTGGCTTTGCCTCCTACTGCTTATCTTGATCTTTCTTGTATTCCTAAAAAAGGCACAAGAATATGCCTTTGCATAGAGGAAGGCTTAGGGGTGGGAAAATTTTTATTCAAAGTTCTAATCCCCTGGATACACTCTGTGATGGATGTGATAAATTTGTTGACAGAAGACCCTTTATATCATATCTCAGAACCTAGTATAACAGCCAAGAGCTGAGAATTTCACAAGATTTGGTTCATCTGCTTTCAAGCAGTGGCTATGTGATTTAAGACTTGTTTTTGGTTGTATTTTTTTTCAAAAGCAACCAAAAAGATATCACCCATTCCCCCCACTCCAATATGCAAATGTCTTAGTGCTAAACTATTACAATATTCAAATTCTGGCCTCAAAGGAGAATTCTGCAGTCTTGATATTATATGGCTAAGTTCCTAAGATAAGTAGACAAGGAGGATTAGATGCCACCAAATGAGATACAACACTCACAAAGAAGTGGTCCCTGGAAAGGCACAGCTTTCTTTATAAAAAACTCATCTTTCTGTTGTTTCATAGCACCATAGAATCATAAAATCATTTTGGTTGCAAGAGAGTTTTAAGGTCATCAAGTTCAAGCATTATCCCAGCACTGCCGAGTTACCTCTAAGCCATGTCCCTCAGCACCATGTCTACTGGTCTTTTAAACACCTCCAGGGATGGTTGCTCAACCACTTCCCTGGGCAGCCTCTTCCCATGCTTAATAACCCTTTAGTGAAAAAGGGAGAGAGCGAGAAGGTCTCCCCTCAGCCTCCTTTCTCCAGGCTGAACACCCCCAGCTCCCTCAGCCACTCCTCACTAGACTTGTGCTCCAGACCCCTCACCAGCTCTGTTGCCCTTCTCTGGAGATGCTCCAGCACCTCAGTGTCCCTCTTGTAGTAAGGGGCCCAAAACTGAACATGTTATTCAAGATGCAGCCTCACCAATGTTGAGTACAGGGCGACAATCGCTTTCCTGGTTTTGCTGGCCACACTATTTCTAATAGAAGCCAGGATGCTGTGGGCCTTCTTGGACACCTGAGCACGCTGCTGGCTCACTTTCAGCTGGCTGTCTACCAACACCCCGAGATGTTCCACCAGGCAGCTTTCCAGCCACTCTTCCTCAGGCCTCTATAGATGCGTGGGGTTTTCGTGACCCAAGTGCAGGACCCAGAACTTGGCCTTGTTGAACCTCACACCACTGGCCGTAGCCCATTGATCCAGCCTGTCCAGATCCCTCTGTGGAGCCCTCCTATCCTCAGGGAGATTCACACTCCCACCCAGTTCGGTGTGGTCTAGTACTCCTGTCCAAGCCATAAGCATCCATTTTCTCCAGGAGGATGTTGTGGAAAACAGTGTCAAAGATTTTACTTAAGTCTGGGTAGACGATATCCACAGCCTTTTCCTTGTCCACTAAGTGGGTCACCTTGTCATAGAAGGACATCAGATTAGTCAAGCAGGACCTGCCTTTCATAAACCCATGCTGACTGGGCCTGATCACCTGGTTGTCCTGTAGGTGCCGTGTGATGGCACTCAAGATGATCTGGTCCATAACCTTCCACAGCATGGAGGTCTGACTGAAAGGCCTGTAGTTCCCTGGATACCCTTCTCAGCCCTTTTTTAGATGGCTGTCACATTTGGTAACCTCCAGGTAACTGGAAAGTCCCTTATGAACCAGAACTGCTGATAAACAATGGCAGGTGACTTGGTGAGTGCTTCCACCAGTTCCCTCAGCACCCTGAGGTAGATCCCACCTGGCCCCAGAGACTTGTGTGCATCTAAGGGCTGTAACAGATGGCTAAACATTTCCCTTGGATTGTTGGGGGTTCATACTGTTCCCCATCCCTATCATCTGGATCAGGGAGCTGGCTACCAGGAGAGCAACTGGTCTTACTGTTAAAGACTGAGGCAAAGAAGTCATTAAGCGCCTCATCCTTTTTCTCATCCTTGATCAGTATGTTTCCCCCTGCATCCAATAAATGACGAAGATTCTCCTTATTCCTTTTTTTTTTGTTTTTAGTGTATTTATATAAACATTTTTTATTGTCTTGCACAGCAATAGCAGTAAAAGTACTTTTGCTTTCAGAACTCTACACAAGGATCCAGTAACAATTGGGAACCTGCTAAGTTGAATATTTTCTGATTTTAGTACTGAGTAACTACCAGGAGTCACTTTCCATTTCTTTCAAGAAATTTAAGCCCTTTATTCAGCTATCCAGTGATTAAAGCCCTTCCTCAGCACAGGGGAGTTACTAGGGTCATTTTCTCTTACCAAAAGCAGGGAAGTCCACTCTAGAAGACACGTCCTACCCAGCCTGTCGCTGCTGTTACCAGGGCAGGACTGACTTAAAAACCATCCTGTGTGGCACAAAGTGAAAGTGGGGCTCTATTTCCTCATTGCCAAAGGTATATATTTTGCATTTTAGCTTGTTGTGGGACATTGGGTAGAATTGTGTAGGCATAATTTAGCATGAGCAGAGCCACAATGATAAAGAAGTGGCATCTTTTATTGGCCTTCTTCCTACTCTTCTAAAGCATAAATAAAGAAAAGAGAAAAGTCCTCTAGAGGTCATCTGTCTAGGCATTTAAACATGTGTTCAAGATGTCATTTTTGCAAAATTTTAATCTGACTCTTCTGACTCTTTTTCTCCTATCTGTAGATTATAATGATGTAGTTTTTACTGTTACAGGGGAAACAGGTATAAAAAAAATAACCACAAATTATCCTAAATCAGTTAGTTTCCTGTCCATTTATGCATTGCTGGGAAAGGGGTTTCTTTACTCATAGGACGGTCTGTTTTTCAACATGCACAAATGGTTGGCTGATGGATGATGTGGCTGAGAAAGGAAGGTTATGGTCCAAATGGGTCAAGCAAATACCTTCTGCTGACAGAATTGTAGTGAGTGAAATATCCTATGAATGACCTTTGGATGGGTTCGTAAGTTCAGAACTGGAACTGTAAAGTGAACAGACACAAACAAGAAACAAATATCAAGCCCACTGCAAAAAATTCATTCTGCATTTTGTTTGAAATCTCCCACAAGTGTCAATTTGTAACAAATAACATATTAAAAAACCTCACTGTTTCAAAATTGTCATTAATACATTCATGTGGCCAGTAACTTGCACATTTTACGCCATGTTACCACAGCTGTTTCCCATGCTGCATGCCCAACTCCTTAGATAAAGAAAATAACTGGCACCAAAATGAGCAACTACAACTAGCAAAATGTCTGGTTGTACCATTGTAACTCTACTGAGTTACAGAAATGGGAAAAAATCCCCCATAAAGTAATCGAAGTATAACATTGTAAACATTCTAGTGATCTATAACAGTTGTACCATAATAGGGAACTCCTTATATTAGCATTTTTTTGATCATTCCAGTACCTCATGGAAGTACAGTTTGTGTTACACTTGAAGTTATATCAGTGAACCCTCGTAAGAGATATGTTGACCTGCAGTGTCAGACAAAATCCAAAGGACTATACTTACAAAACAGGCTGCAAGATCACAAACTATCCCATAATTTGCGAATTACTAGTCATTATAAGCAGTTGTTTAACAAAGAAAAATGTATTCCTTCACAGTTGAACAATTGTGTGCTACCAGACTCAGAAAAGCTAAAAAGCACCAACACTTTTATCCTCTTCTAAAAGAAAGCCAGTCTTCAGTTAACAGTTATTGATATGCCAAAAAGAGAACAAAACCAAGACAATAGAAAAATCCACTCCAAATAATAACTGAAAGGAAAGGAAAGGAAAGGAAAGGAAAGGAAAGGAAAGGAAAGGAAAGGAAAGGAAAGGAAAGGAAAGGAAAGGA
>JAOQGH010000019.1:76901836-76970911 GCA_025769975.1 Gallinago jamesoni
CCTCTCACTGGCAACCACTGAAAAGAGTCTGGCTCCCTCCTCCTTCAACCCACCCTTTAGATACTTATAGGCATTAACAAGGTCTCCCCTCAGTCTTCTCTTCTCCAGGCTAAAGAGTCCCAGCTCTCTCAGCCTTTCTTCATAAGGGAGATGCTCCAAACCTTGAATCATCTTTATTGCTCTTCGCTGGACTCTTTCTGGTAGCTCCCTGTCCCTCTTGAACTGGGGAGCCCAGAACTGGATGCAGTATGCTGGCTTGGCAGCCTCCTGCTCATTTCTTTGTGGGGTTGACATGCATCTGCATTTTATTCTTGTAATATCTATACAACATGAAGGAGAAAAACTCGGCCTTCAAGGGTCTCCAGGAATAATAAAAAAAAGAGCAAGAACCAAGCTATAATGAATGCCTTTTAAAATGTTGAAGACATTGGCTATAGTGTCTGCCACAACATGATGTGGTTGCGTTCCTTCTCTTCTTGTTGGTACCTGAGTATTGCCCCACCTTTATTCAAACAGGTAAAAGGAATAACCACATTTAAAAGGTTCCACTTAAACCCTTTACTTCAAGAAGTATTCACAAATAAGTTATGAATCCAGTCCTTTGACATTTCCTTCAAAAGCATTGAAAGTGGGCTCAGGTCTGAAATATTACACTTTTTTGCTCAAGGTCCTTTAGAGCCAGTGAATAGATTTCTACTGCTTCTGATGCATCAGAAGAGATTATTTCTTCCCTGTAAAGGATAATGATGCTGTTCATTATGTTCATTCATTAAAATACTGAGAAATTATTTAATGAAAACTTCAATTTAAAATAATCAGATTTTGTTCTAAAAATTTATGAGAAATTCCAAGTAACATTAGATCACTACACTTTGCACTTCTGCCATTGGGTGGATATTAAAATCCACTTACAAGGCATAAGGATCATGCATTAGCTAAAAAACATAAGAGAAGTTAAACAACAAAAATGCAGCCGTGCCCAGCAGAATAAAGCAAAACCCTAAAATGCTAACAGAAAAAGTAAAAAGTTGGCTTCCAGCAGAAGAACTAGGAGATTTTTATTATGTGGATTTACCACATGCATTTCCACATCTGGCCTCTTAAAGGACTATGAGTTCCCTGGTCATTATTTTAATCATTAACACACACACAAAAAAAGTATTAAATCGGAATGTGTTAGCCTCAAAGGAAAGTGATAAGTGAAAGCTAAACTGGAAGACAATTCATATCTTCTATTTCTTTGAATGAATCTGTGTTTTAGATAAAGATATTCAATACTTTGTCCATGAAATTGTCCACAAACAAATAACATTGGCATCGGCTGTAATTTTTCTGAATTACTGGCTGAAAGGCCAGTGTCAGTAAAAAAAGAGAAATTTGTAGGCTAAGCCTGCAGCATTATTTAGTCACTATTAGGAATTCAGACCCCAGCAGTGGCTTGCTGCCTGGCAGTCGCCTCTGTTTGTGGCATAAGTGGTGTCACTTCAGCAACAGAGCTTCTTGAAAACAAAACAGAACAAAAACCCCAGTGTTTTCAATCAAAACTTACATTTTAACATTTTAAATAGAATTGACAACACTCTAGAGATACACTTCTAATGAAGTGTGCTCTGGGAATGTTTGTGCTGAGGCAGGGACAAATATTTAACAAAGATCTTCATGACTGACACAAAAAAGTTTTTTTTTGATCAGATTTTCTTTCTTTTTGCCTTTTTTTGTCTTACCAAACCTCATGATACTAACACAGTTTCCACAAAACTTTGTTTGTGCCAGGTAATACATGGAAGATTGTTTCTAGCAATGAAAAGCAATGTAACTTACAATGCCAGCATGCTTAGGGTGGACTCCCCTTTTTACATGAAATCCTTCTTCTTAAAATGTCCCTTGGGAAACAAAAAAAAAAAGCCATATTATTTTAACAGTCATCTATTACTTAACTAAAATTTCATTTATCTGAATGTTTTTTGTGTTCAAAAAAAGTGTATTTTTCCAACAGATACTAAAAGCGCACAAAAGACAAACCTAGAATAGACAGCCACGATAATAATAAATCATCAAAGTCCTTTTTCAAAGAGCACAATTGAAGTAACCGATTTTCAATCAGATTCCTTATTGCTTTGTGGGTACCTTTGCAGAATTCTCTGTTAATCATTTTACTTCATTATTTGTTCCACATATATTTCCATGAAGATTTCTTAACATGATGAAAATCCTATTTCTTGATCTACAATCAAATCTTACTATGGACAGTTTCCAGGTCTTCATAACTGAAAATATTACATCTCTTTCCGAGTTGACTTTAATACAAGGAGGGTTACTAAACTAACCCAATTAAGCGAGCAGATCTGCAAGTTGAGATGATTGTTGTCGCTGTCTACGGGAGCTGGGACCAGGCATGATGGATTGCAGGCCATAGCACTGATAATCCATCTAAGAGGAAGCAGGATCCCATCCTGGATTAGCTTGAATTGGCCTACCTAAAGGTTTTGTGATGCAAATTGGAGGCACTGGGCACAGTAACAACATGCAGAATATATTACATTCTTCTGACTAGTAGTGACTGGAAGGCTCTCGACTGTGATGTTCCAGCCTCATTAATAAGCTCTGTGTTGTACATCTGTGTCTGATACGGAGCTGCCATGCCTTGTCACCAATTACAGGCTCTGCAAAGACCCATCTCATTACAGTACTTATATTGCCTGTTCCTGAAGGTGATACTTGGTGTGGCACGTCCTCATCTTGCCAATAGGAAAATCACCCTTGAAGTGAAGAGATGTCAGTCACGAGGCACAAAGAAGCAGCAAAAAAGATTTTACGAAATGCTGCCTGGAATATTAATCGTGCTGCTGCAGACGGTGCAGAACCAGGCATATGAAATGAAACAGGGGAAGAGAGGTTTCTGAGACGTCCAACCCAACTGGTGAGCTCCAAGGCAGGGCGTAAGGTCCTGATGGTGGGGCACAGGTCAGAACAGGAAGGTGGATGTTTGCTTTGGCGTGGTTTGATGATTAGAGAAAACGCCCCAAATGCCACCCCCCCACACCACCTCTGCTGCACCTACCAGAACTTGCAAAAAATGTTTCTCCTGCAGACGTGACGCTTCTGTGTCCTTGTTTGTGTTGCTAATTGCAAAACCGATGTCAGTCAGAAACATCCAGGGATGCGCTCCAAAGGCGGCTGTGACTTGTGACGATCCACAGAATATGACCTGCTTTCTCATTACATTAATACCTCCCATGTACTAATTTGATCTCCCAGGTGACACAAGTAAACTGAAAAATTTGACATCTTCAGTGAAGACACAGGCACGGAGTTTATTCTTCTTGAAATGCTTTATGGTTTACGAGGTTTGTGCACTTTTACTGTTGTCGCTGGCTTTTCTGTCTACCAAGAATTTTAATCCAATAGTCCATAGCTGTTGGTATGACTTCCACTTGCACAGTCTCTGCCAGCAGGCATAAAGTCCACAACACATGAATGGCTTATAACGACAGCCCAAAATTTGCAGATTTCAAAGAAAGTATTGTTAAAAATCCCCACCACTTTTAATGTAAAATCCGATAAAAACACAAAGATGGTTAACATGATAGAGAGAGACCTTTAAACAGCTTTCCTTTAAAGGCAAAATATCTAAGCTTTTAAGAAAAAAAGAAATCCATATTTTTATTTTAATATTTATTTTTGGCTACAATGTGTCCTGATGTCCGTTGAATTTAGAGCTCAAGAGAGGGGAAGGATTTTTCTCTGCATGCCATTCTTCTACCACTTTGAAGGCAGGAGCACTTTCTCCTAAGCAAAGAATACCTCCAAATGTTATTTAAATAACAATTGACAAGAAAAAGAAGCAGCTATCAATGTCAACTCAAACAAAAAGCAAACACGTCCTAAAGTCCTTGATTATTTTTTTCAAGTCAGTACCCATACACACATTTATGGGAAATGCAAGAGAAAACAATAAAGTGCCTCCCTAAAGGAAAAAAAAAACAACAAACAAACCAAAAATAATACCATTAAGCCACAGAAAACTAAAACACCTAATAGCAACATAAATCTGTCTGTCTAGCTGGCAGTTTCCAAACCATAGTGTTATGAAACAGGAAATACAAGTTCATCCTCTGGAAAAAATTGCAGACTGCATTATCTCAGAAAACTTGTATCAAAGGTGCCTTTCAGCATGATGTCTAAGCAGTTTTGCATCTAAAGGCTGTTATCACTTGAATTCCGTATCAAAATGTTTGCAAACAAGCCAAAACTTTACCTGCAATTTAAAGGCTAAGAAAAAAAAAAAACAGAAAAAGAAAAAGCAGCATTACTTCATAGTATAATACTGTGTAACAATAAAGAATCATATCATCATTGTTCATAGTTAACAAAGTGGAAACTGTAGCACAGAAAGTTCCCTGAAACTTTCCAGCTACTTAAGTATGAGGTATGGTATTTTAACAGAAGTTATTTCAACTGCAGATTGCCAACAGTCCTTTATAATTGTTATTCTGCAAAATAGTTCTTTACGTCTTCATGTGCTATGACATTTTAGTGCAGTTCCAAAGAAATAAAGCAAAAGTACCGAGCTCTCTTTTTTTTGTTGTTGTTGTTTTTTTTTTTTTCCAACCAGATTCCCTTCTGCTTCTCACATCGATAAAGGGAGAACAGCAGGAAATCAGAGAGTGAAACTTCCTGGAGATATGAAAAGGAGAAGAGCGTGGCCATTGAAGCCATCATGAGACTCAGCAAAGGGCTGAGAGGAGCACTGAAAAATACATATTGCACTGTAAAATACAAACCCAAGAGGTACTGAATGAGACATTTATCTCACAGTTCTGTTTGATCCAGGGCACTGGAACATCCAGATGTCAATTTAAACTTCTCCATGCACTAAATACGTGTGCATATTCTGCAGTATTCATCTACAGAAGTAATTTTTGTGGTTTTTAACATAACTGTAGGAGGCAACCTGCAGTTGGCTTAATCAACGTCAAAGACCGCGAACAAAAACGAAGTGATAAAGAAAATATTAAACATCAGGAAGTTGATGAGATAAATCACTTTTCAATGTGTGTTTTCCATCTGTTTTCTCTAATTGCAGAAAATTAAGGATGGGGTTAGTGTTTTGAATCAGAAGTGAGAACCATCCAGCAATGGAGGGCTAACCCAAAATTTGCAATTAAAAGAGCTGCGAAGTTGGGTGGACACTGAAATTGCTATTTTATTAATACATCTATGATTTCAAAATCTGTTGAGTCTAAAAATATGGTACGTCCATCACAAAGTAAAATTTGTCCTGGAAGACAGAAGCGGCGCAGCAGCAGCACAGCTGAAGCATCTTGCTTTAAACCCAAAGGCATGAGCCTTGGATGTGTGCTAAACACGGAAGAACAGCTGATTGACCAAGATAGAAGGTTAAGGTACATGATCCCTGAGTTAAATGTTGCTCCTCCATGGCAAAGCCCCGGATTTGGCCACTCCCGGAGAAGAAGCCAACACAAGACAGGGCTCTTCCCTCGAGGATGTCAAACAGGCAGAGAAGAGGTGGCAGGACCTGAGCTGGGGGTGGTAAGAGGACTTGGGTTTACTGGTGACATAGAGGAAAGAGTGGTGACAACACAGAAGCTTCTTCTCAAGCACTGGCAGAAAAAGCCAGCTCCACTTTTTACATCACCTGTAAGGTTATAGTAATTTTATGGATCCACGGAGATTTACCAACCTGGTTGGCTTCCTGTTTCCTCCACGCTTTGATCAGGTCATTTGGCCTGGGCTATGAGTGGGATAAAAACCTCATCTTCACCATTCTGCTGTGTGCTGTTGGTTTCAGAATCTGTCCCTTAATCACACTAGTCTAATTGGCCACCAAGATTTCTATGAGACCTTTTGTAAATATTTATTTTAAATAACTACTTGGGGTCAATAAAGATTGTTTTATTTTACATATTATTTTGTGAGTATGTCATTTTGTCTTTCATTGTTTCAGTCCACATTAAGCATTTTATTAAAATAAATGTTTAACAAAATGAATTTGAAATGAAAAATCAAAATGATCAGTTGTGGGACTCCCAAACCTGATGATAAATTCATTGACTCATTTCTTGTTCATCTTGTGTGGGCAGTAGATTACAAATATTTGGTGGCTTTGGTCACTGAGAGTTGCAGTCCTTCCCCTCCCCTTCACCAGTCTTTGGGGAGGAGGCCAAGGTGGTCATGCTCTGCTGACCCCCATCACCTCTGGGGCACAGTCTGTTCCTGTTCTGCTTGTTCACCCAAAATGCAGATGGACAGGTTCCTAAATGTACTCTTCGTTGGAATGCATTGTTTTTCATCTGCCATCATGACAGGTGCAGGGATAAAACAGCATCATACTAGTATTTACGGTATTCTCTGACTTCTGTTGCTGCTTAGAGTTTTTCTGCACCAGGGAAGTGACTGTTTCATGATAGAGAGCAGTGGTTATGGTCAGCTTAAGAGCCTAAAGAACTTAACACCAGGGGAAAAAAACCATGACCCAAGAAAGCATCAAACAGGCAGGTAAAATTTTAACACAATCCCAGCACAAATCTCATAGAAGTTTTTGTGTCCAACAAACATTTAAACATGTGTTTCACTCCATAAGATCAGTTTCACTGACTTCAGTGGGATTTGTTCAAAAACGCTGAAGTTTAAGCCTCAAATCAAGGCTCACGCATGTAAAGCAGGGCATAGTCTGCACAACACAAGGTAATACCCTTTTGTTATTTACACACATGATTGGCCACAATCGTGATGTTGTTACACAAAATATGCTTTTCATTAGTTTACAAATAATGCAAATCAATCAGAAGTACCGTGATCATAGATGTCTTTTTTTGCAGTGGTGTCATTCCAGCGACTATTACTGCTTATTGTCATTGATGACTTGAACATATTCCCAGAAGAACCTTAATTTGTATGGGTTGCTCCAAATACAAGCATATCCACAGAACATCAGGTAGTCCTGAGCAGTGCTGCTCGTCAGATTGGGGAACACTGTGATGAGATGAAAAGGCATAAGAGAAAAACTGAGCAATGGAAAGATTAATGAAGCACTCTGGTGTGCCCTTCCATTTAAGACTAGCGTTTTCAGAGCACTCCAGAGAAGGATGAAGCATTGAGGACAGGGAAATAAAATGATGGAAAAGTTCTTCCACTGGTATCTCTCAAACAGAGGCTCTAAAAGAATGAAATACACTTTAGAGAATGTAATAGTAATTTAGGTAGGTTATTGTTAAGGCTCTTCCAGCATTTCCAATATTGTTAGGTTTATAATTTCAAGTGAAACATACCCTCTGGGCTTGACTGGAAAACTAGAGCACCTCAGGTCTGGAAGCTGCCCTCCTCTGAAAACTTGAACAGAATGAGTAGAGCTGGTTTTATATCATAAATAAACCCAGCTTCTATTTTCAAACTGCTTTATTGAGATTTTTTTTCTATAGTTGTATTAATTTTTATATTCACAAATGGAAGGACTTTGACATTCTAGACATCTTAAATTAATAGCAAGAAATTTCAGGTGACATCATGGTCAAATAAATGAGATTAATTTAATTGCCTGATACTATAAAAGATAAAGAAAATTCAAGAGATTAAAGGAAACATATTCTTGCTGGTAAGGAATCACCAGGAATGATCTTATTTTGGCACAGGAGTTAGAAACTTTTTCAAGGCATATGACTGATAAAGTTGATGATGCAATATTTTCACAGAAAGGTCTAAGGTACCACAATTGTCCCTTAAATTTCCCCATGAGGAAACAGATTTAGTACATCACAACTTTATAAAAACTGCAGTGGTATCTATGTCCTGCTAAAATAAACTCAAAATTCCTGCTGGGTACATGTAAGCTGTGGGGCTTTGTGGAGTATTTTCCAAATCCTTGATGTGAGTGTCTCTCCAGGATGAACCTACAGCCAAGTTAAGGTGACTCCAACTCTCCTTTCCCCTTCCTACATATTTATTTGCAGTTGAAGCAAACTAAAACATGTGGGGAGAAAGGGATGAGAGTGTTCTTTTTCAGGTCCCCAGGATTGCACAACACAGAGCACTCACAATCAGTGCACAGACAGGTCATGCCAATGAAACCTTTGGAATGGTAAAAGTTTGCCCTCTTTGAGGGAGAACTTTCACAAATCTGTCTTTTCCACACACTTACTTGGTCTAGTATTCAGACTTCGAGCCCTACCAACTTCCACCTGACCGTGTGTAGAAGCCTTCATAAAGACCACTATCATACCTGGAAGGTTTCATCAAGTTGCCTAACTCTGCAATGGGATTCTCCTCCTACGGTGGAGAAGAAAGTATTGTGTATTGAACCCCCTCCGCCAACTGGTGTCTGTACCCTGTAGTTTCATTCACAGTGTTGGTCATGTATGCAGAGCAACTTGGAAACCTGACAACAGCATTGTGGGAAAAGGCTGATTTGGTGAAACACCATGTGGTAAGGTTCATCAAGTTCACTGTGGTTCGTCAAGCCCGTTCCTTGCTGCCATATTAGAGGCCCATTAAATGCTTATAACCAGAGCTCTGCAACTTACAAGGAGGTTTTCTGACCCCTCTTCAAGTAATTGGAAGTGTCTTTCAGATCTTCACTGCTCTGATAGTTTGACACCATCAGCCACCAAAATTAATTAACAACACATTTACGTGTCTTTAGTACCAAAATTTTCTTGTGGCTTCATTAGATCCACTCTGAATCTTCACTTTTGTCCACTCTTATCTATGGAGACTAATCACAGCCTCCTCCCAGGTTCCCTACCAACACATTGGCTTAATTCCTTGTATGCTTAACACATTAATTCCTTAATTCCTGATGTGCTTAATTGAAT
Source organism: Gallinago jamesoni (assembly GCA_025769975.1). NCBI lineage: Eukaryota > Metazoa > Chordata > Aves > Charadriiformes > Scolopacidae > Gallinago > Gallinago jamesoni. The sequence continues at coordinate 76,910,668 of JAOQGH010000019.1, forward strand.
TGTGTAATTTTAAGAGTTAATACATTCTGGACTCCTTTCAACCCTTCAAACCCTCAATCTTGAAGACTGATGATTTTTGTGCACTTCCTAAGAGCCTCTCTGAAAGGGAGCTCTGAATTTCTGTCTCATGAATCCTGAGGACATTCACCAACTTTCCAGTGCCTCCCAGATCCCAGGCTCTTCAGTGCCTTGCCAGGTCAGACTGCGGGAAACCACAGAACCTAGTGAGCCTAAGAAACATATTTCCTTCTAAAAACACCAAGTGGTTTCTACTCTTTCCTATTTTTAAAGGGAATATTGTGGAGTTTCAATTTAGAAAATAAAAAAGTTTTTCGGTTTTGCTTTAATTCAAGGTGAAGCTTTTTTTTTAAAAAAAATCATGATTTCTTATGACATTGATACACAGCATTCTCTCAGACATAAAAAGTATGCTTACAGATCTTCAGTTTAAACTAAACAGTTTGTGAGACATAAAGACCTAAACTAAATGAGGTATTCTGACGTGATTAATGGACTATATTTTCTGTGCAAGGACACAACTAAATAGGTAACTTGCTTTGTGGAAAAGTAGTATTTTTCTCATCATGTAGACAGGGATCTTTCCAATCATTTAAAAACCCTTAAAGAATTCTTCCTTCCAATTCCTCTTCTTTATGTCTTGAGCAAAATATTTCTCTTTTTTTTTTTTTGGCAATTTCTAAAAATAATACTAGAAACCGAAGTAGTCTGATATTTATTGGAAAATATGCTTATACATTAAGTTAAAGAGGTGCAAGGTTTGGACAATCATGGATAACATCCCATGGCTCTTTATTAGGTAATTCTTGTTTGTCTATGATTTCTTATGAGCAGTCAAAAAATTAAGTTACTGTGTTTGCTTGCAATTGTATCTAGTTACAAAATTAACAATTATCGGCTGAACAGATCGTGAATTTGATTCCTAGGGAAAAGGAATCCAGAGAATATGTCATATCTAGTGCTTTAATGAGAGCACGTTGGCTTCCTGCAAAGAGAGAAGTCTCCTGGGGACCACTTCTTCAGGAGGTCGTTGCTGCCGAATGTTTGTTAGACTGAGATGGAGCCTTGTGCAGAGGGGAAGGAGGGATGGTTCTATGCCTGCCTCTGAGGAGGAAAACCAGTGAAGAGCATAGGAAATGAATCACTAGACTTGTCTCTTCCTGTCCCATTAGAGGAACAGAATAATTACTTTTTAATTCCACAAGGACCAGGGGTCTTCTCAGAACCCTGTGATTCACAAGGCTGGATAAATCAAGTTATGCAAAAATACACTCCACATTGCAAAGGAAACTATAATGCTTAATGCTGAGCATGGAAAACCCAGCTCGGATCACCTTCATCTCCTGGAGAAAGTACTCTAGCACATTTATACTAGACAGTATAAGCAGTAAGACACCCAACCGCCTGTTGGCCATGCCTTTTGGTGGCTCCAAAACCAGCAAACAGGCAGCTAAGAGAGGTTTGCCAGGCCCTGGTTGAGGCAGAATGAATGTACTTTAAGAACTTAGACATATGCACCTTTCACTAAACATCCAGTCCCATAGCAGGGGGGTTTGCTTACGGCTTGCACCTTCTGATCCTCCCTCATCCCTCATCAGGTCTGAGACCTGAACCAGTTTTCCCTTGTTGGGTTTTGCCAACTTTATGTGATACATCAACAGCAAAGACACCCAATGCCATCTACAAGCACAAGTGATGATCAAGAGCTAAATGCTAAGTCTTCTGTGTGGTTGAACCCCAATTGTTTTGTCTGAGGCTTTCCTGTCAAAAAGCCATTGTTGTAAAATGCAGCAGTGCAGTAGGTACCTCCAGCATTGGTACTTTTCACCTTGATGTACCCTAGGTGGGTTCTGGGTGACTCTAGAGCTGTTCCTTGTGATTATCTCAACAACTTCATGTGAATGGTTTTCTCAGCCTTGCTGTAAGTGAAAATGATACAGAGACCTCTTCCAGCAAGTGGCAATCTTCAAACAAATCAGACATACTCATGGCTTCTGGACTAATAAAACACTGAGAGAAAACTGGCTTTCAGCTCTGCCTTAACAGCAGCATTAGAAGACCAACAAGGAGCACAGAGACTACTTCTATTAGGTTTCAAACTCTCAGCAAAATCCTGACCTACCACTGAGGTCAGGCTAGACACCCACTGCAGGAAAAATCTCTCAAATGCCCAGGCGGCATGGATTAGCTAACAAATCCTGAAATATGATTTTTTTCAAGCAAAGAATTGTGATGTTTCCATCTGCCCTTCTCTCTCCACATACTGTTATATAAAAACCACCACGTTGTGCTTATCAGCAGGGGTTTGTGTTCACTCCAGGTGGGGCCGTTCTCTTCCAGCTTGCTTCTCCCTAAGCCAGGCACGATGTCCTGCAGACACCCTTTCTCTCCAGCATCCTTCTAACGACACAAAGAGAAGCAAGAGCATGACTTGGTCCTTGCGTGTAGTCTACCTACAAGTATGGATGCTCACACCTACAGACACACACCTCTTGGCCTGAAACACAACCTAAAAGGGTGCCCTGAAGACAAGAGATGATGGCTGAATGGCAAACACGTGTATAAACCAGAAACCATATTTCACAAGAAAACAGCGAGGCTGATGCGCTGCTGTCTTGACATTTGAAAATGCTCCCCCCACCCCCTCCACTATTTCAAACTACTGTTGGTAGGTTTGTACCACCTGTCATCGCTTCCCGAGATATCTCTACTGCTACATAATTTAATCATTCCAGCTGATGTGTCAAGCAGCTAAATGTATTATTATTTAAAAGTGGATAGCAGTTTACTTTGAAGCAGAAGAGTTAGGTTTAGGTTTTTTAACTGTTAAGCAGAGAGAAAAAAATTGAAATTGTCCTTCCATTTTAATCAGTCATATTTCCTTATCTGCTGGCTTAGGTCTGTTCAGAAAGGTGTCCAAGTATCCACCCGCTCATTAGCAATGCACACAGACATACAGCTGAAAGCTGTGAAATGTACCATCTTGAATGAAGGTAAACAGAAAAATACGTAGCTCCACCTCTCTCTTAAAGTCTTACTTGAAGCCTAGATACTGACTTCAAACATAAACGGCAAAGTGCAAAACACCCGCACAAGACTTTTCACTTAATTAATCGAGAAGAATGCCATTTTAGGTCTGGGCTAAGACAAATATTACTGCTATGAAGGGTCTTCAGACCTGTTCTATGAAACTACTACATGAAGTTCCTTAAGAAAGTGACTCTATGGGTTTCATTTAAAAGTGGTGCGTAGTGATTTAGTGATTTGTACTAATGGGAGTCGCGTGGCTAGATGACTATGCACTGCTCTGAAAATGCACCCTTACAACATTGCTTGGCTGATCTCCCCCAAGGTTGTGTCTGCTCCAATTCAGCTGTTTCCAATACCACGTAGAGGATTAAAACTATTCTAAGCTGCAAAGGGATTCCTGTTGTGCCACAAAATCACATCAGCCTAATCACTGGTGTTAATATTTAATTCTTAAAAAAAGAAAAAGATCCATGAAGGACATGATGGAAAGACCTACACCTTGAGCAAGCCTATGAAGTTCTTAGGCAGTGGAATGGCTCTTATTTTTTGAGAGCAGAATCCATTTCTTTAAAAAAAACCACAAAACACAACAGGGAAATAGTGAAAGGGCCAGGTATTTTTGTCAGGCCAAAAAAGTTTCCTTTATTCAGGTGAAGTTCTGCCTGTGCAGAATGAAGTAAATCCTTCATCCATTTTGGTTATGTTGATCCAGTGGAAGAACTCATTTGATCTTCCAGTAGAAGATGGATACTTTCCCAGGAGGAAGCCAGGAGGAAGTGGTCATTCCAGCCTCAGAGGTACTTCTACATGGATGTTGTAGTGCTATAGGAGGAGTATAGGCTCTGAGAGTGCTGGGTCGGGATGCATAGAGCTCCCTGAGGAGCACTCCTGCTCCTGCGCAAAGGTCCTTCCTGTTTCAGATTACAAGCTCAACTTTAGTGGGGCTGCAGATGTTTTTTTGTCCCCATCTTCAAGTCTCATAGCCTGGGGAAGCACATCCACGCAGCTTCACACACAGGGGCTGCAGCTGTGTACCTCTCGTCTGTAGGTTCGGACTCCATCTGCCCTGATTTATGCTGTTTTGGAAGCAGCTTAAGATACACTAACAAAGCGTTGTTTCAGAAAGAGAACAGGCTTCATGAAGAAGTCTATGTAGCTAAGAACATACTTCTAATCACACTAACATTATTTGTTACAGAGGGAAGTTGCAAGTGCATCCTATTGTTTAAATGTGCCCTACACTGACACCTTGCCATTGCCTATGGTAGCCTCTCATTTACCTTCCTTCTCACGTCCTCTGTATAATTTTCTGATGATGGAACTGCCATGATTTAAATTTTTATTTGACACTAGCCCTCATGTGTATAGTTTTTTATCACCCCAAAAAGCATGGATGTCAAGGCACCATTTTCAAAACCTTGCAGATTTCCCATTCCTGACATAAATTGCTACAGTTTTGGGTCTGGCAACTTGCATGAAGTGGACACATGCTGGATTCCTCCCAGAACATATCTCAATGCTGTTAATGATACACCCTTCATCTGTGGCACCCTTCAATGTTGAACTAGCAGAAGTGAGCCAGAGTACACCTTCCATTTACCTTTGGAATCTTTGGTGTTTGGCACCAAATTTGTCCTTGGTAAGCTGTACAACCCAAGGGCCGTGTTTAAGTAAGACATTAAGCACATATCTAAGAGTAGCTCAAAGAGCATTACAGCTCTGTAGAAGCTTCTCCTGCTTCTGGCAGGGAGGCTGCACTGCTGGAAATAACCCATGTCCACCCAGTCACCGCCAGCCAAGAGCATCAGGCACCAAAAGCAGAGAGGCAGCTGAAGAGCTGCAGAAGAAATTGCTTTGACAACAAAAAAAACAAAGTGGCTGTGTGTGATGCAGCATCCACTGAAGTTCAGAAATAGCAGTATCGACAGATGTCTGATAAGGCAGAATCACTCTTCACTCTGAAAAGAAATCATGTATCCTCATCTGCATCCAAAGTGGGATTGGTGTATACAGCAGTTATGGGGCATGAGTTTTAATAATTACTGACCTCCTTCAAAATACCAAAATATGACTATGCTCTGTGCATTATGCTAGACACAGAAATCAGAAATCAGATGGTATTAACAGGACCCACATAGAGGTTTAAATTTGCAACCAGTGAGTGTGACATACCAAACTGCATGAAAAAAGCAGCCATGACTGTTTCTTTTCCACAGTCCAGTTGCTTATCCTGGCTCTGAGAAAACTGTGGTCTAGTATGACTTGGGTCCTTTAGATAGTGATGGTGCTACAAAAGAACAAAAGAAAATCTCTGAGGAAAAAGGAACCGCATGATAGCATCCAGTTTAGGTTTTGTTCCTGCTGGCAGGTGTGTCTAGCCCATCTGTACATGACACCTATGCATTCACCCCATGTTCTGGTTTCTATTAAAGAAAATCCTTGGCTGCAGCACCGACAGTGAGGCAAGACATCTGTTGGGTGCTCAGGACCCAGCCTATGATGGAACCAGAAATCTGGGGAAAGCCAAAGTGCACAAGAAAAAGTGCACTTACAAGGCTAACCATGAGACCAGGCTGGACAGTAAGAGCTTCTCAGCGTTCCAAGACCTTGGTTAGAATGTGTGCTGACTTCATGGGCAAGGCTGGGTAGAAAGTTCCCTTTCATTACCCCTCCAGTGAAAAGGCTATCTTTAACCTTAGCCATTTTAGTGATCCAGTTTACAGCGTGGAGACACAAATAGTCACACTGGCAGAGTTAAGCATGTGGGCAGGAAGAGGGAGCAAGGCTACTGCTGTCTTCTCTGCTGCTGCCACCAGCATGGGCTATACCAGGCTATTGCAGCTCTGCTGCTCCCTTGCCATCAAACCCTTGCTTGGCTGCATCCTTAGACTCAGATATGAGATAACGATATTAGAATGACATCCCATTTGGTTTCATTTATGGCATATACAGAGTAATCCAGCAAAAACGGAGGGGTTTTGCATGTGTCTATGAGTACGTACATCAAGAGCTACTCCATCCCAGCCAAGACAGAGAGCCGTTACCCCACACAGCGCAGGTTCCAGGAGCAGCAATGGAGTAAAGACTGAAAAAACAAGTTTAAAAAGTGAAAATACATAATTTCCCCATGGTAATAACTGTATCAATGTGCTATTGACACTCAGTTGGTTTGGACCAGTATTAAAATAAAAACACTTGTTTTTCATACTGAAAAAAAAAAAAAAAGGAAAAGCAGAGGAATTCTTACTGCTAGAATGGGGGAAAGAATGAACCTCTTGCAAGTCTGGCTTTTGCATGCCTGAGACCGTGAAATGAAGGTTAGTGCCTTGGCAGCACTCTGGAGGAATGCGTGTGACCTCCTGCCCATGAACAACCTGTTGGTCCCCGAGAGGATGCTGACGAGCTGCTCCCAAGCACCCTGAGGTCTTCAGACCCGGTCAGGTGCCGAGGAATGGGAGCCCACGGTGCTCAGCAGGAGCCAGCCCCGAAGGGGACCCCGCTGGCCTGGAACATGGAGATAAATGCTGATTGAATAAGGCATGGTTCATAAGACTTTTGTCTTCACTCTTCATTGTGGGATGGTTGGTTTTGTTATAAAACTAATTAGCATACATGTGGAAGTACTTTGTGGAAGCAGCTTAATCCCAAACAAATGTGAAAATAAGCCTGTATTGTTTCTAACGACTGATTTACATTAATTATCTTCTACTTTAAAAAAGCTCACAGACTTTTTTTTTTTTAATCATTGTTTCTTTGTGGAAAAATTAAGAACAGAACATGTCTGTAAAACACTGTACATACGAATTTCTTGCATTTTCAGCAAGGATGTATTCTCCAAAGGCAGAAGGGCTTGGGTTTGAGTCAAAAATGTTACATCCCAACTAGCTAAACTCGGGCACCTCAGTTCACATCTAGTTACCTAAATTACTAGCTTCATTCTCAAAAAATTATGACCTTCTGAGAACCAGACTTATTTTTAGGAACCTATATATGGATTTAGGTGCCTAAACTTAGCCACACTGTGTTAATTTTTTTTTTTTTTTAACTTTCTTAACTATAGTGTTGCTCATTTGCCCACATAAAACACTTCAGAACGGTTTGTGATCTCAGGAAAAGACTAATTCACTCAAATTTAACCAGTAACAACTCAGTGACTCCAGCCAGCAAACACCCATAATGAAAGTGTATGGATTTTCAGGGTGCACATCTGCATTTGACTCCTGCTCTGTGCATGGCCCTTTGCCTGACCCCAGTATTTTGCTCCCCCTACACAGGCTTAAATGCTCCATAGCTCATTTCTGAGGCATCCAGAGAGGAGGATCTTGGAGCCTGAGGAGAGGAGCTTGAGCCCATGGAGGGGGTGACCTGAGTCTCAGGCTGGCAGGGAGCAGGGTGTGAGCTGCGACACACAGCTGTACCCAGGGTTTGCAACTGGCTCACAGAATCATAGAATGGTTTGGGCTGGAAGGAACATTAAAGATCATCAAATTCCAACCCCCTGCCCTGGGCAGGGACACCTCCCACCAGACCAGGTTGCTCAAAGCCCCATCCAGCCTGACCTCAAACCCCTCCAGGGATGGGGCAGCCACAGCTTCTCTCAGCAACGAATTTCTTACAAATATCTAATCTAAATCTCTTGTCTTCCAATTTAAAACCATTATTTCTTATGTCTCCCCTCCCTGATCAAGAGTCCCTCCCCATCTCTCCTGGAGCCCCTTCAGGGAAACCTTTTGTTCTCCAGGATGAACCCCCCAACTTTCTCAGCCTGTCCTCACAGCAGAGGGGTTCCAGTCCTCCCAGCATCTCTGTGGCCTCCACTGGACCCACTCCAACAGGTTGATGTCCTCCTTATGTTGGGGGTCCCAGAGCTGGACATAGGACTCCAGGTGGGGTCTCACAAGAGCAGAGTAGAGGGGCAATCACCTCCCCTGCCCTGCTGGCCACACTTCTTTTGATGCAGGCCATCATGTGGTTGGTTTTCTGGGCTGCCAGCACACATTGCCAGCCCACGTTGAGCTTCTCATCCCCTAACACCCCCAGGTCCTTCTCCTCAGGGCTGCTCTCCAGCCATTCTCCACCCAACCTGTATTTGTGCCTGGGATTGCTGCGAAGACACACACAACTAAAAATGTCTCTTTCATAGCATATCCTACACCAGTATAGCTCAGATTATCCACCTAAATCAATGTCATCCCACAGCATAAGTTCCCACAAAATGCTAAATGAGTAAACATCCCAGATTTGGTGAATTTCCTTGCCGGGAGCTGCCTGGCAGTAACAGAATATTATCACCGTGTAGACCTGCCTGCTGTACCCGCTTTCATCTTTGCTGTGAAGAAGAGCTAGAAATGTCCCTCAGTGACTCCTCCTGCCTGGGACCCCTCTGCTCCAGCCAGCAGGAATGGGCAAAGAGCAGGGAGAGGCATCTGTGGATCCTGCTAGTGAGAAAAGACAGAGAGCCAAGAGTTATTTCCCTCTGGTAGCCCTGACCAGAGTATATGCCTGGCTCCATCATGTTGAAAAAAAAAAACACCCTCTCTTTTTGTTTCATGACTGCTGCCTGTGTCTTTGGGAGCTGGAGGTCATGGGTTAAGGAGCAAGGTGTACGTTGTCAGCCTTGCCTTGCCAGAAGAGAAGTGGAAGAAGCTGGCAGGGCAGTGAGTGGGCGATTCTGGTGAGGAAGAGGGGTTTAGCCTCACAAATCCCTGGTGGTACGAGGTGGAGCTGGATGTCCAGGGACCATCACAGCTCTTCCAGCTGTCCGTGCCTTGGAGTCCCAGCCTGGACACCGACTACTGGCTACTCTGGCTCACGTTGTAATTGTGCACATATTTTTTTTTTATTTTTTTATTTTTTTATTATTGAATTGAGCAAAGTCCCAGACTGAGCCGCAGCAAGGGGTCAGCCCGAGAAGTGATGAACAGATTGAGCTTTCGAATCTCCAAAGAACAGACCAGGTCTAACACAAATGTAAAACCCTCTACCTGGATCTTGCAGGATGCCTTGCTGTAGCAGGAAAAGAGCAGATTTTTGCAAGATGTAGTCTTATCGACAGCCTGATGGTTTTCTCTTTGACACACATCTTGTAGAAAGAGAGCAGCAGGCTCAGACAAACTCAGTCACTCTGGGTCTGTGATTTCACTGTGCTGGAGAAGGTGCCTTCCTCACAGAGATGCTGTTACCTCCTTTAGAAAAACAGACCCGTGGCACAGGGAATAAGGACGAGCAAGATTTTCCTCTTGGAAAGGGAATATTCTGTATAATTCTCTCTTCCCATCCCCCGGGCTACTTTTACTGAAATATGAAAACCAGTTCTCCCTTTGACTTTCTCTATTGTCTCAAATCCTCTGTTTAAAATCAGAACATAGCAGCTATGTTTATAGTTTTCACTAAAGAAAGCTTTACACTTTCCCCACTTGTATTTTACCAGGCAGGAGTACGGAACCAGCATTCTTATCCATTTCTAACAAAACCCCGTTTGTTAATGGATTTTCTTGTTCATTTCATTTAGAGCACTACTGTGTTTAAACACTTCGAGCACCGAATGTAAAAATAGCTGGCAGTCTCAGAAGTGAACATTTTATTTGTAATACAGGTGGTTTTATCATGCACCACAACATTTTTTTTTCCCTCATCATTTATTAATGTTTTATATAGCTCATCAAAAATGAAGGTTGAGGTCAATAATTGCTGACACATAAAAGAACAAGAAAAAGGACAAGCAAGGACATTATCCAAAGGCCTGTACACTAGCAAAAAGCCCCTCAGATTTTCTTTGTACACCTTGACAAATAGCAATAGCTAAAAATGGCCAAGTGAAAGGAAAAAAATATCAAAAAACTATTTTGTCTTTTATTTATTTTTTTTTAAATAATCAACATGCTTTCAAGCTCCATGTGTACTCACATGCGCTCCAGAAAGCATCTGGATTTTTATTGGTAACCCTTTCCACTCATCAGTTTCACTCTGTAGCCTCTACTTTTCTCTGGGTGTTGGGGAGTCCCATTTTCCCGTCAGAGCAGATCACTGAGCACAAGAGCTATTTTCCACTTGGCTCACAGATCCACGCTACGCGTTATTGACATGACTGCGTTTAATAATAGTTCCTGCTGATTCTGTTGTGGAAAAACTTACTCTTCATAAACTGTCTAGCATGTGGTGCCAGTGCATGTGTGTGTAATTTTTTTTTTTCTTTTTAAGTGACTTGGGCCCTGGTTTAGAAAAAAAAAAATGCTTGAGCATGTGCTAAAAGCTAAACACATTAGTTCCCACCTTTATTCAGCAAAGCACTTAAGTATGTGTTGAGTCTGGCTGGCTTCAAAGGGACTTATGCACATGCTGAAGTGCTTGTTGATGAAGCACCTTACAACCCGACCCTCTCAGGAACGAACCCCTGGCTCAGATACTCTCCCAAGCCTACCTACAAGCCCCTACCCAACAGCTGGAGCTAAGCCTTATGCTACAATGGGCTTATGAATTTTCAAGTTATCACATTTCCACTGGGCAAAAGTGTTGTGTATTTCAGAAGATTGTACTGGAGATAGATAGGTTCAAAACTGCATCTCCAGAGCAGTCGATGATCCACTTAATCTACATTGCTGTTTCAATTTATAATACAACAGAGGACAAAAAAGAAAAGCTATTAAATGAGTCCCTAATTGTTATGCAAAGAATGCCAACGCTTACAGTTCAATTACATCAGTTTTACCCTCACATACAGGCCCTCCCTAAATATCAAAGGTGTTTCCACCTTCAGTGACAATAAAGGCACAAGACAGTATTTGCATATGCATTTAACACACACCTTTTAAAGAAATTCTGTATCACTGGAATATGAAAACACAATCTTCATCACACCTTTTTCAAAGTTGGCATCAGCTCTTCATGAAAATAAATAAATATAAAACATAACGGGGTCTGGGGTGAGGGGTGGGAAGTGGAAATTGGGTCAATTTGGTCACGAGAGTGGTTTAGGATAGTAGCCAAACTTAAACTGCAACAAATGTTTTCTGTGGCATGATTCCTCTCTCTCCAGAATAAGGAGTTATTTCAAACAAGAAACAAAAGCAGACTGCGCTGCTTCTCCTTAGTTTGTTAGCTCTTAGCATCATTTTATGGTGTCAACCTATTAGAAGGGATTTTTAAAGACTGCTCTCATTAGAGCTGGAGCTGTCGGGGCATGCAGTGAAAACATGCAGGATTTTTTTCCCTGGGAAATATGGTTCTGTAATGAGCAATAGGAGAGAAGTACAGCAGCAAACCTATCTAACGCTTCCTTTATAAAAAAAGTGCTGATTTATGTGTGCATGCTTTACCAAATTATTTCTCTTTGATTTTTAAATCTCTTTAGTCAGAGATTGTCATGAACACCAGGTACACGGCTTTATGGTTGGAACGCCTGAGCAAATAGCACTGCTGTCTCAAACCGTTCCCTGGATACTACATAGGTATCAAATGCAGGCTTAAATCCACAAAAGGACACCAGGTAACTTGCAATCATGGCAGAATCTATAGCTCCATAAAGGTTTCTAGCTTCTCTATAAAACTTATGAGAATAAAAGGGCAGGTTGCAATTTCAATGAGCCAGTAGGAAAGGTCTTGCTTTAAAAAAAAAAAAAAAAGAAAAAAAAGAAAGTGGCTTAAATTCTTTTCCTTTTTTTATGTTCTAACCCCATCTTCCTGAGCCTTCTGTTAGGACATTCTCTGAGGATTCCTGGAGATACGGGTGTGAGCTCAGGGATCCTGGTTGCTGAGTGATGCACTAAGGGCTGTCATGTCGCACACAGGCATCTTCCCTGCCACCATCATCTTCTTCGTTCTGTCAGGTAAAGGTATTGGTGCTCTGCAAAAATAACTAGCCTTGGAATGAACCTAATTCAAACCTACCAATCTGTGGGAAAGGTATCAGGTTTTATGTGCCCATTTGCTCAGGTTGTCCAACATGCATGTTGGTTTGGGTTGCAGGGGACATTAAAGATGATCTAGTCCCACCCCCTTGCCCTGGGCAGGGACACCTCCCACCAGACCGGGTTGCTCCAACCCCCATCCAGCCTGGCCTTGAACACCTCCAGGGATGGGGCACCCACAGCTTCTCTGGGCAACCTGGGCCAGTGCCTCATCAGTAAAGATCTTCTTTCAAATATCTAATCTAAATCACCCCTTTTTCAGTTTAAAACCATTACCCCTTGTCCTATGGCTCTACTCTCTGATCAAGAATCTCTCCCCATCTCTCCCGTAGGCCCCCCTTAGGAACTGGAAATACCTAAAGTACTGAATTGCCTTCATTTGAGGAACCTCAGTCTTCCCATGGAAGCTGAGAAATTCAACAACAGTTTTAAGACTTCCTTTAGGAAAATCACCTGGAATTTAGCCATTGGAGTGCCCCACCATCCGGCACATCATCGCCTGAGTGATTCCAGCAGATCTGATCTTTGCAGACGGCTGGATGGCTCTGGATCAGCACCCACTTCCATCTTCCTCCCTGGTACCTGGGTTAGCAAAGCCTGACCCGCTGCACTATTTTAGCAGCTTTCTAAAAAATTCCAAGACCTGTAAGCAGGGTAGATCAACAGGGAAAACCTCGCTGGTGTAGAGCATGCAGAAGGAGAAGAAGCACAGCAGTGATTCCTTCGCTGCGTACACCTGTGTGTTTCCGAGCATGCAGCTAGTAATAAGATGGTCCTGCCACTAAATAGCTATCTTGTGAAACATTTACATACACCAAACTGATTAATTATTCATCTACTTCCAAACTATTTTCCTGAAAGGACTATTTACTTCCCACCCCCATTAATAGAAGTGACCTAATTGAAAGCTAAGCTCGTGGCCCCGTGCTTTCTAGGTTTAGAAACAAACCTCCCTTCCCCGCCGCTAGATCAAACATCGCAATGTCAAATGCTCTGCAGACATTTCCCTCGGGAATCTGAAAGGCTAATTAGGGTGAGCTTCACCATAAAGAATACAGTTGTTAAAACAGCTTTTGTACACACTGGAGTAATGATCATTCTCTTACACACGCGGTGATTTGTTGCTGCAATTTGCAGCCATATATCTCTTAGGAGCTAATTCACATGTTGTTATTTATTGCACGTATGATTATTAATGATATCTTAGCAACTGCTGGAAGTAACTTATTTCACCTCAGGAAGTCAAATACTTGAGCACAATGTTTACAGATCTAAGGAGACATCAATTTCTGTAGAAAATCAGTTCTCCATTTGGCCTCCCCCACCTCTACCCTAAAATAATACAGTCTGAATAAGGTCTGAACAGAAAAATAAGGTCTGAAACCACCATTGTTTACAGACATTTTCTCGTACTGTAAAAATATTTGTCATTATGAAATAAGAAAAAAACCTGCCAGTTCCTTCTTCTTATTGAAAACAGAAAAAAAAAAAATAATGAGGGTTTTTAAACATGTCTGAAGAGGAGAGAAAAAGCAGTATGCCCAGTATTGACAAAAGTTACCTGTGTAGAATATAGGACCAAGTTTGCAGTTCATTTGTAATTTCTGATAGGGAAAGAACAAGATGAAAATACTGCTTTTTTCATTTAAAAATGCCGCTGATGTGCAGAAGCATACAGAGGAAAGGAAAACCTTGCAAGATCACTTACATATTTCAAAGTGCCCTTGCTCCCAATTGTCTATGCTTTTGTGTCTTATGCCTCAAAAATTATTAGGTTTTGGTTCCGTGACAGCCTATCCTATGTTGCTGTTCCTACATTAAAACAGAATCTTCTGCCTTGGTGTCTGTACAAAAAAAAATGAAGTGTAATCAAGAAAGACAGATGAACTCACTCTGCTTGATTTTGATCCCATTTGAACACCGAGTTTCAAAGTGTGGTTGTAACACAGGCTTTATTGGAGATACTTCCCTTTTAGAAGAGGCTGTCAAAAATTCATGGGAATTCAGATGGCTCCTAATAAAATGAAGACCAGTGAGTCAGTCTCTCTAGCACTTGCCTGAATTCATCTTGTCTGTAACGTGGTCTGGTCCAAGGTGATGGGGAGTCCTGGGTTGTTGGTGGGAAGTCCTCTGAAAGACAGCAAATATGAGCTCTGAGCATGAGCTTCTGATAAATTTGCTAAAAGTAAATAGATGAAGCAAGAAAAGGGTTGATGATGGTCAAGGGAGAGAAAAAGGCTGTGAATTTTAGGGACTACAGAAGGTCCATCCCTAACTACAGGTGTTAAAAGTATAACGAATTATTAAGTTTTACAGTTACATATGAACTTGCACTGTGCAACAAATCATTAGATATTAGAATAGCTAAACCATAGAGTATTATATCATTAAATTTAAAAATTCTTGTGATTGCTTTAGCAAGCCTTTCATGATCAATATCAAATAGTAGTACTAGAAAAAATAAATAAATAAAAAAATAAATAAAGATATCCAGGGTTCCGAAGTGGATATAGCTTGCAGGGCTATATTAATTTCATTTATATATCAACATGATAATGCAAAATACAGTGATCTTAAGCTAACATATTACATAAATTCCGCACAATAGTACAGAATAGCAGTTTGCTTGTTTCTTTTTTTTTCAAGCATGAGAGCATATGAACAATTTGACCTCAGGTCCCAAATTCTTTATGGCCATTTGATGCAGCAAAATAACTGAAAATACAGTACTATTGATTGTTTTTCATTTGCTCTATAAATATTGTTAGCAAACACTAACCTGAGTTGTATTACTCTAAATTGACAGTAATGTGACCAGAGACCTGTCTAACTGAGAACAAAATCCAGTTTAGGGTATATGATGATATATATCTGTAAGTAGGTGACTTTTTTTTTTAGTAAAAAAAAGGTAATTCAGTTGGATATTATTCCAGACCATATCTGGCCTGCGTTTTTATGGTTTTGTAGGGATTTGCATGAAGGATGGAAGCCAGCTCACAAATACGTATTTACATCACTGTGCATGAAGGCAGGATCACAGAAACTGACATACATTGATGCCTGCATCATACACACATTGACAAAAAAGCCAACCCATCCCTCTGTTATGCAAAAAGGAGCAATGCCTTGTGGTCAATTACGGTGTGGGCAGTGCAGGAAGAAACTGTAAGCATTAGCAATTTTAGCAAACAGTATACTTCAAGGATTCACGGGGTGATGCTTTTCTTCTGCAGACATCATGGCTGAACAATTTTCAGTAACAAATGAGAAAAAATCGCAAAGTCTCTTCACAGATATATCTCAAACAGAAAAGGCAACAGGTTTGTCAAAACATTTGTTGTGAACTGTTTATCTGAATGTGATGCTTAATGGTTCGCTTCTTGAGTGTAATTCGAGAATCACACGAGAATTAGAAAGGGTCATTTTTGACAAGTAGTGCCACAGGACACACAAAGCCACCTTGATGCAAACACTTATATCTCAAAGGAGACTTTTACCATCCCTCCTACTTTGACAATATGCCATGACATTGTCATATTTGTGTAGGAAAACAGGACTTCACATCTTATGTCCTCACAGCTCCTTAGAGGATAAGGTTAGTGTATAATTAGCATTTTGTTGTTGAGGGTTTTTGTGGTGGTGTGGGGTTTTTTTTTGTTTGTTTGTTTGGTTTTTGTTTGTTTGTTTGTTGGTTGGTTGTTTTGTTTTTGTTTGTTTTGGGGGTTTTGTTGTTGTTGTTTGTTTGCTTTTTATAAGGAAAAGTACCACAATGCTAAAATACCAATGGAGTACATTGTTTCCAAAAGGCTCTGTAAAGATTTTTGGGGCCGAATGACAACAAAAAAAGCCTTCAGGACTGACTGTCCCAGTATGACTGAGCAGACAAGACTTGAAGGAAAGCAATGAATCTGCATATCTAAAGACTATGAAAACAACATCAGAAGAAACAAGAGAATATCAGGACTGAAAAGGCTGCAGGAGTTTGCAAGCAGATGTCAAAAAGCATACCAGAAAATGTCAAGAAAAGTATAACAAGCTCTGGTTGCAGAGATTAGGGTGCTAAATATATGCATGATGAGCACACCATGCAAGGGCTTGCTGTCCTAGGGGCTGCTTTGCAACCAACACTGTAAAAAATCCCCAAACCCTCTCCACCATCACCAAAAAAACTTACCAATGAACAATGTCTGCAGATAATCTTGGAGTCAGAATGTAAACAGGGGGTACTAGGCAAATAAAACCCTGGCTGAAACATGACTCTGGAAAATCTCAGTCATTGAGTGTTTTATCAGAGCCTGGACCAATTGTTCTGCTCAGTGGGGAAGGAGCACAAACAGGCAGCAATTTTCAACGGAGTACAATGTGGAACCTGAAGGAAATAATGATGGTGGGCACTGAGCTTTGGAAAGGGCTTCCTGAAGGCGTGAATGAGGAAGAGGGTTTTGGAAGTGCAGAGTGGTCTTGCATGGCAGGCAATAACAAGTCTGTGTGCGTGGCATTTGCCCGGCAGCAAGTCATGGTGGCTCAGGAGTGGTGCTGGCTCTGGAGGATTGAGTGATGCTGATGCTCTCCCATGGAAGAGCCCCATGGTCCCAGAGGAGCATTCCTGACCAGAGGGCTTGCTCAGCCCCGGCCCTGACAGCACTGAAATAAGCAGAGAGAGCAAATGGCTGAAATCCAGGAGCTCCTGAGCTGGAAACTCATTGAAGTTGCAGCAGAGGGGGGAAAACAAGCTAATCTTTAGACAGTGTTGTAGAAGCTGCCTGATCATAGTGTGCATGGCAGCTATTAATTACGGGATATCCCGGGTAGTCACCAGCATCTTATTGCACGTTTTGTCCTTTACCCTCAAATACAAAATTAAAGAGGGTAGGCAAGAATATTACATTCTTTCTCGCAGACTGACGGGAGCAGGAGTTGCAGTAGTGTGAAATAACACCCTGCTTGGTCTCCACTGTGTCTGCTGGACCTCAGCCATGGGGGACACCCACGGGACTGTGCACGGGTGTAAATTTGGAGGGATGAAGGCATCCTGCTCCTTTCAGAGAGCCCTTGCTGGGGCCGGCCAGTGTCTCACCCTTAGAAAATCTGCTTGATGCAGAGAGCTTTCATTTTCAGATTTTCCACTTAATTTGTAGTGACTCATCTTTGTTTGTTTATGGCCACTGATGTGTGCTTGGCTAATAGAAAACCGATGCCTCATCTCATGAGCAGAAACCTCATGCTTCATTTCAAAACTGCCGTATAATGGTCAGTCTCAGCATGCAATTTTTGTTTAACCAGTGTACTTGGCACTGCGATCACCACATGGAAACATTGATTCCCAGTCATCCATGTCATGTACTGCACCACTATACAGGCTATCCATAAAATAACTACAGGCTTCCTGTTCCACAGTGCACGCTCCTAATTAAGTGCCTGATTATGTATTCCGCTGAATTGTAAAACAACACAAGTATGAGATGTAAATAAACACGCACAGTCCCTGCTTAGAGAGATTGTTTCCACTGAAGGAGGACATACAGCAAGACAACACCCTATCTAGTGCTACGTGGTGAAGTTTTCTTGCACAAGCAGCAACTGTAGGTCTGACCCAGCAAATATCTGTGGTCGCCAGGCAGCTCACGGTCCTGCAGTTTGTCCTACTGAATCCATAGGTGGCTTTAGGGAAGCTCAAATGAATTTCAAGTGTGGCCCATTCTGGTGAGTAAGCAAAACTGATTCATTTTGAATTGCCATGGGTTACAGAACACGAATCTCTACCGCAGCTCAGCTGCTCAGTGATAAGTTGCTAAATGCCAGCTGGCTTGGTGCCTTTAAACCTAAAATGGTGGATATCAAAGAAAATGCCAGTTACATCAGTTCAAGCCCGCCAGTCTTTGGATGAGTTCCTAATACAAATACTTATGCCTTTTCTGGAACTTACAGGAGAAAATCTCCCTGAGGCTTAGCTGGAAATCTTGTGTTCAGGAGACACATGCAGAAGGTTGGTGCTGCTGTGTCTATGAATAGAGCACATCACCCTAAAGGAGAAGTAATGGCAGAGACCTGGCTCTCAGTGATGCACTGAATTTGCTAGAGCTGCTGTGCAGGGAAGAGGGTTACTGCTCTTTTCTGCTGATACACACAGAAAGCGGTTCGTTCCTCCAACTGCAACGTAGGAGAATCATAAGGGTAGAAAGGTTTTAGGTGAATGATGCAACTTAGCCACCACCATATTTGTGTCACTCATCTTACTGAAATGCATTTTCCTTTCCTCCAGGTGCTTAATGTAGTTAAAGTAGGTTTGAATTCACAATCCAAAGACCTTGCAGAAGGAAGCATGATTTAAAAAATTCCAAAACTATGCATCTTGGAGACAGTAAGAAATAATTATCATAAAATGGTTAGAGTTGGAAGGGACCTTAAAGACCATTGAGTTCCAACTCCTCTGCCACGGGCAGGGACACCTCTCACTATATCAGGCTGCTCAGAACTCCATCCAGCCTGACCTTGAACCCCTCCAGGGATGGGGCACACACAGGTTCTCTGGGCAACCTGTTCCAGTGCCTCACCACCCTCACACCAAAGAATTTCTTCCTAATATCTAGTCTAAATCTTCCCTCTTTCAGGTTAAAGTCATTGCCCATTCCCCCTCATCCTATGGCTCCCCTCCCTGAGCAAGAGTCCTTTCCCTTCTCTCCTGGAGCCCCTTTAGGGTCTGGAACTGGACGGGGTTTTAAGGTTTCCCCAGAGCCTTCTCTTCTGCAGGTTGAACAACCCCAACTCTCTCAGCCTGCCTCCACAGCAGACATGCACCGGCCCTCTGATCAGAAGTTAAAGTTAAATAAGTTAAAGGCTCTGCATTACTTCCAGGAATAACTCCTTTCATCTCCTTAGTGTGTGAGTTATTAAAACCTAGAATCCCCAAGACATTGGCAAATAACCCAAAAGAATACAACTGATGGTAAGCCTTTGTTTGATCTCCTTACATACCGTTTCTGATTTGGTCTTGGTGACTTCAGTGAGACTTTATATGAATTAACTTCCACAACTGGGTCCTGCCTGTGGCAGGGTCTGTCTCATGCTGGCAGTTTATTTTCCATATCCTGTTAAATTTCCTAGTGGAAGCATTGATGAAAGCTGCCAAACAATCCTATGGTTGTAAGAGCTGGTCCATAATTCCCCTCCCTCCATGCACATTTAAAAAAACGGAGCCAGAAATACATACCATACCATAATTAATCAAAAACAATGCAATCAAATAACTAAAATTTGGGAAAATTTTCCCCAGTAAAGACAGAAAGAACAAAACCAAAAAAAATTAAAACTATCTTTTATTAAGAAATAACACTATTTCTAGAGGACTAGTACATGCTGGCAAAAGGAAAAATGAGGCTAGTTAATGATGCAATGCTTGGAATCAAAGAACATTAAGTCTAACACTGAATTAAACGCACAAAGAATTGCTACATGAAATGAGAAGCTCTGAAACAAATCGAACGGTCTGAAACCCCATCTTCGTAGCCAGGGAATGGTTAGAGGTCTCAAAAGATCTAAAATAAATTCCAAAAAGCTATAAAAACAGGAGAATGGAAACCACATGCAACATAATGGAGTCTCAAAGCACCAAAGAACTTCAGTCCAATATAGATAGATTACATGGATGTATATACGTTACATTCAGCTTGGATGAGTTTTGGACATTTTAAACAGAAAGTTTTATATTTTTTTCCTTTTTTTTTTTTTTTAATGAATGATGCAAAATGAGTGTATTTTGTGACACATCTGGTGAGCAATCACTCTTGCTGACCACTTTGACCTTCCACACCCCCCCTCCCCTCCCCCTCCCCACTGAAACTCTCCTGGAGCAGAAGATACTTCTTTCCTGGTTTCTTTTTTTTCTTTTTGTTTCTGATTTGCTCTGTTCTTCTCACTTCATACATTATATACACTGCTATGGAAATGAACAGAGCTTGAGCAATCGTATGCTGGTACCTGACATGGGAAGGTATTGTGCACTTTATTATTCTAGTAGTTTAGTGAGTGTGACAGAGGATGAGGTTTGGTTCTAATTTTGTCATTTCATAACTCACGGTTAACAAAAACACTGTCAGTGCAGTAATTAAGGTGAATAACAGCAAGGCACAGCATTAGAGTATCTTTTGAGTTGTAACTAGCAACATTCCTTGAGTGTTATGAAAGGTGGCAAAATTCAAGAGATGTTCAAGGGATAATGGATGAGACTCCACTCTGACTGTTCCATTACCTAAGGCTTTCTTTTCCCTTTTTCGGGTTTTTTTTTTTTTTTTAGTGAAAAAGCATACTCTCAATAGGCACAAAATTGACAGCACTCCAGACCAAAAAGTCGCATGCATAATCACTTTTACAAAGAGACACCAGCAGTGTATCTTTTCTCTCCCAGCCACTCTTAGGATGCTGCGCCCCTGGTTCAGGAGAAAAACACCTGAGGACCAGAGAGTAATTCACATTTTATCTTTGCTCTCCTGCTGAGATCGCTGGCCAGGGTGTCTCATTTTAGGAAATCCACATTGCAATGCCTGTCCACTAAGAAGCGGACTGACCCCACTGGCCCATTTCGTGTGTATTAAGGCACCAAATGGTAACAGATTTCACTTAGCATCAGCATGAGCTGATTCTCAGAAGAAAGACAACTCAAACCACCCAGTTCCCTGCCTCAAATGTTGCTCACCCTAACTATGACTCCCAACATTGTTGAACGATGACAAGCCCTCTGTTTTATCACACAGGTAGAAGACACTCGTTTATTGTTATTGTAACTTCCCATAAGCTTCTGGAACAATTTGGTGACAGTTTATGAGCCTTGCTTTTCAGATTTCCAAAGCTTTCTTCCTGACATGGGTGTAGAGGGGTGTTATTCATAGGAGGCTGTGCCTTCACGCTTTAGTCATTAGGAGAAATGGGCCATAGATCATGTCATGTTGTCTGTAACCTAGTTAGATTCTGACAGAAGAGAGGTTCTAAAATCATAGGTTCACATTAGAAACCTTTAAAAACTCATTAGCTTCTCATAATTATCCTAATATCCAAAGCACTAAAAATCACAGAGCTCATTTCTGCCTCAGAACCGACTGTGAATATGTTCAGAAAAAGCTTTGCTTTTCCACTTCTCTGTAACAAAAGGAATAGCTGAAACGTTTGGGGCAGAAAAAAAGACCACTTTCCTTCCTGAGCATGAAGAGTGCAGTCAATTCACTCTGTAACAGTGATGGAAAAATTACAACTAAGTTTTAATTCCTTACGCTGCCTGGGGACATAGTCTTTTCCAGGCCAGCTCCTCCTGAACGTTTAACATCTCTTTGCCAAACTCAGAAAACTCAGCATTTTTCTAAGCTACATTTATTCAGAAAGTTTAGTATGGCATTTTTTTTTTTTCAGTCATGGTAGAAAAAGTTTCTGTGAGGCCACTGGTCCTTATAAACAGCATGCTCTTAAATGTACTTTAGTTCTCATGTCCTTGATGGTCAGGACCATCCTCTATATCCTTGATTGGTTCTACCATGGCTGAGAGCCAGTGGTTATTTCATTTTGAACTGTGCAAGGGTTCAAGCCCACATACCTGAATGTGATTTGAGCCACGAAGTGGCCCAAAGATGCTGTGTCCCGCTAGAAATTGAACAAAGGAAACACCATTCTTTCAGCTTAATTAGCGGTCATTCTGCATGAAAATCCCTGTGTTGGATGGCTGGGGAATATTACGCTCTAAGTTGGAGGGCTATTCTATAGATCCAAGTATTTCCATTTGATCCCACTGTCCAGTGGCAATTGGGGCAAACCTTCTTCTGCCTCATTCCTTACAGATTTTAACCAAGCCTGACCATGTCTGTTTCTAGACTTAATTTTCATAGGAAAACCATTTTGTTTCATAATAACTATGCTATAAAAATATATTACCCCAAATTTATTACCATACTAGCTCCTGAGAATGGCTAGGGGTGGACAAAATCCTGCTAGAACGAAAAAAACGTGCACAATAAAATAATGACCAACCCTTTAAAAAAGACAGACATGGATTTAAAATGTACATAAAGATGATCACATTATTCACAGCCTTGTTATTGTGCCCCTCTTCTCATCACACCTGATTTCCTTGGGAATGTATTTTCCATGATTTCTGGGATGTTGTGCTTCTCTCTTTAGTCGGGACCGGGAATTGCCTTTGACTGCTGCACAGGGCTAGCACAAGGGGGTTGCAATCTAGGTTAAGGCTTTTTTTCCACTGAGATCTCTAGTGTAAAACAAATAACAATCATAAAATTAATTCTTGTGACATCGTTTTTACACACCTCACCTAGCGGGACCTTCAGAGCTAAAAGGAAGATGATGACCTAAGGAAGCAGGGACTGTCACCATGGCTACGAGGGACACATTTACCTGTGTGGGTTAAGTACAGAGGTAGACACATGAAAGACACTTACAGGCAATATTTGCTGCACAATAATGCAGGGTTTGTCCCCAAACGAATCAGTAATTGCCATACCGGCAGTGCACTGAGTACTTTTATTACAGCGGTTATTAAAATGCCACTTACATTTAAAGAAACAATCACTAAGGACATTAGCTTCTGTGCCACCGACATTTCTTAAGCTACCAGCTCTGCAAACACAGTTCTGGCACCAGAAAAATCAAGCTGTGCTCTTTTGGTGGCTTGCATTGTGACTGGCAAGAACTGTTGCAGGAGCAGAAAACAGCTGGCCATTTTAAAATGTTTCTCTGAGAAGAGGAAGAATATTCCTGTGCTCTTCAGTGACACACCAGCTTCACCATCACTTCTGATTTCATGTGTGGCCTCCTCCTGAATATTTCTGCCTCCATGAGTCACCTCAGTCATCTCACCGGCTAAAAATGACGGGGACAACTTCTTTTTGGGGTGACCAAGCTGGGACGTTCCTGGAGGTATCCACTTTTCAAAGATGGAACAAGTAACATTTTCGGAAGGTTGGGTCCCATAACATATCTCCTATTGCCCACCCAAACCCACATGACACTTAGCCACCCCTGAAAATATTAGTTTAAGGGAGTAATAGAGGACAGCATCAGGGTTATTGTCTACATCGTTAAAATTAAAATTGGAAGCATAAGGACACTTAGAGTGTACAACTATGTTGCAAGAATGAGGGGGGTTTGGCCACTGAAATGCAAAAAGTGAAAAAATTCTGAGAAGTCTTTCCATTTCTGCAATAAATGTCACATGAAGGTGCCATTGCAGAGTAATGCTAACACTAACAATGCAGTTTTGAGGGGAAAAATCTGTTTCCCTGCGTTTCACTGCATCTGCTTTGTTCATTTTATCCATTAGCTCTATGAAAGCCTCCATTTCAGAGCATCTGATGTGGGCTTGGGAAAGCCATACAGGTGGTGCTGCCTCAGCAGGAAACCCACTCCTTGCCGAGGGACCGTCGATTATTTGCAGGGAGACTAAAACAGAAGAATAAATATTACATGCTGATGGATATTTGTCAGAAAAGATAGGAGTGCTTTCAGTGGGGCTTGTCAGACACAATACGTTCAGCACATCTACATTTTCTGTGGCAAAGGGAATAGAGCGCTCCAGCTGCTCCCCTGGCAAGCTTAAAGTTTTGTCTCGTAAATTTAAATTATAGATGACATAATGGTGGAATGGAAATGGATTGCACCTATAGAGATAAATCCAGTGAAAAACCTCACACTTTCAAGGAAAAGAAGAAAGAAAAAGGTTCTGACGTGCTGCAGATCTTCCGTTTGTTGTGATATTTAGCCTCTCCGACTCAACACTTTGTAAGGCAATTTGTTTCTTTTTTTCATTTCCCTCCACCTCCATTGAAAGCGATGAACATTTTTGTGAAGCTCACAGAGAGTGCTAGGTTGCAAATATAACAAAAAGCTTGCCAATGCCTGGGAGTCCAAACTGGCAATGTTTTCTGTTGTGTCAGCATTTAAGTATTATTGTAGTGTTATCATACCGTGGCATAAAAAAACAAAGTGGAAGCAGTTGTGCCAAAAGTTTAATGTCTGACTGAAAGCACACACTGAGTATCCATAGGTATGTTTGGGTTCTTTGCCAAAACATCATTTTAATGTGAACCATTCAATGGATCTTCCACTCAATCTTGAGATACTCTACTTTTTTAATTTAAACCAATAAGACAAAAACTCCCTGGCAGGTTTCCTGCATCTGATACTGATGAGGACTAAAGAGGAAATTGTTTTGATAAACTGCAGTACCTTGGGATGACTGGATGGCCCTGGAAAGGAGACAGTCTCAGGTCTGGAGCCTGGAGAAGGTTCTGTTTTTTTTTCTGCGTACTGAACTTGTCACTTTTGTAAAATGTGCAGAATCCCACAACAAATTTATCTACCTGTGTCAATGATAAAGAAAAGACTCGTAAGTGGATACAGAGGAAATAGCAGGCTTAGAGAGGGAAAATTTTGCTTAGGAATGGGTAAAATATTCTGCCTCCCTTTTTTGGACTCAGTGAAAATGATACCTGAATGTTCAATACAGGAAATTAGAGAACTGCTGTTTTATACCCTATCATTGGACATTAAACATTTGAAGCTGTATCAAGCTTGACAAGCTAGTGGAAATACAATCTGAAGTTCAAAAAAAGTGGACGAATACACGTGCTTCAGAACAGATTCAGATCCAGATGACTGTCTCACCGTGCGGATAAACTAGGTGTGATGAATACGAATTTATTTCTATGATTATTATTAAGTATAGCTTTGTCCTTCGGATAATCCGGTGTAAATTCAGCTGGCTGCACTCTGACAAACACCAGCTCTTGGGTGAAGGTAGAAGTAACAGTTGGTCATTTTTCAGACCCCTTTGATCTTTTGCATCCTCTGAACTTTATTATACGGTGTAGTTTGCTAGCAACTGCTGCGCTGCTCTCCGGGGCAGCCCAGGACCGAGCAGCAAAAAGTGGGACCCAGACCCCGGGGCCAATGGCTTTAAGAGCAGAAAGAGCTGCTAGAAGCAAATCCATTGCAAACGGAGAGGAGTGTTCAAAGGAGGCAAACTCTGATTCTGTGTTAGAGGGAAAATTCATCCTGGCTTGGTCAACAGGGCCACGCCGGATGAGATCTCAAAACAAGAGACTTGACTATAAATGCTATGGACTAATGATGCTGTGTGTAATGGGTCACAGCAAAGATAGCAGCGGAAATTTGGTCTTTGAAAACCTCTCCCTGCTCCCCCAATGTTTTCTGTCCATCTCTCCATCTCAGAGTGACCATTAGTTGTTCTCAGGCACTGCTGCAGCCTCCCAGCAGGAACACGAGGAGCCAAAGCCCTTCTCACCCTTAAGATGGAACCGAGCCAGCACAGAAAGTGAACTTCGATATGATGTGGAGACAGCAAGGTGACAGAGCCAGTGATCCCCAAAGTCTTTGCTGCCTATGCCATTCATTAGGATTTTTGCAAAGAGTTGAATCTTTGAAATTCGAGCGAGCTTAATTAAAAGCTACCTAACATACTTCAACTCCCTGAATACACAGGATCTTTCTTAGACCAAGGTTTCTGATGAATACAAAATCTGCTTCCCGCAAATATTTTTCATTCTCGCTTGAAATTTTGCTGCTTCTGCAAATGTTTTTGCAACCAAACTAGTTTGCTAGGATGTGTGTGAAAAGAAGGCAAAAAGGGAGCGCAAACACATTAAACGTGAATTCACTTAGAATTTAATAATATAAAAATTGCACCGCAATTTTGCGCACGGCTTGCCTGGCAGTGGCTGTTCGAGCATCAGAATCAAATCCAGAAAGTTACACACAGCTGACAGCAATGTGTCTAACACCTGATCATTCAAGATAAACACTGGAAAAAAAGTAAAGTGAGGACCATAAAGGACCAGATTTTAAAAGCATTATGAGACCTAATGCTGCAATTAGGCGCATGGACTTGGGTTTTAAGAGGAACTCTGCACATGTCTATCTGAATGGGTTGAGATGGATCCCACCTGCCCCAGGCACACGTCAGTTCCAGGCTGGGAAGCCATATAACTGAAACAGCAGCTCTGCCAGGCACTTAGTTTGAACACACTGGGATATTAATTTGGTCATCCAGTTTCCAGACCTAGAACGATTTGCATACCACCAGCAGACACTCCACTGCCAACAGAAAAAAAAATAAAAATACCTCCCTAGGACTTCAAACCACTGCAACTCAAATGGAAATCTGAAACTGGTCTTCCTAGAGCCTAGACAAATACTGCACACTGAGCTACCATGACCATGTTTTGAAAATACTAATTCTTGCTCGTTTTTTGGAAGAAATTCGGATTTAACTCTTAATAGAAATCGAAGCCTTCCTTCAGTGTAAGTCTCTGATCTCTCCATTGTGTTAAACATGAGAAAAGAGGGATTTATGTTCTTCATAAAGACGGGGCAACTCCTTTAAAACTTTTTTATTGAACATCAGCCCACCTAGAGCATTCCTGCAACAGCTTCAGTGGGTTCAGCCTGTTGGCTTCTGTGGAGTTAGGCTGAAATATGACAGCTGACACTGGAAGGAAGAACACGTTACCCTGCTAAACTCAGGGGGGGCAGAGCTCCCAAAGCAGTTAGCAGAGCCCCCCTATAGCTTCATCCATCCTCAGGCTTTGTCTCAGAAATCGGAAAGCTTGGAGCAGCTCCTGACACACCGCAGCAACATCAGCAACCTTAGAAAAACAGGCTGCACTCAAACCAAAAAAACCCCAGAACACATCCCCGAACCAGCGTGGGGCTGCCGAAAAGAGGAATAAATCACTGGGCCCTCCAGAAGGGGAAAAACACATTTCAAACCCCCCCTAGAAAACCACAAGGCAGAGAGGGAAGTGTGCTGCTGGCCTACATGAAAAGTCATTTGCACCTGGCAGAGGCGGAAGACCTGAAGAGTCATTAAAGCCTGACGTATGGAAGTGGTTTTTGTCTTGCAAATGGGAGTCAGGCTTGGAGTTTTCGGTGTCTTTGCCATAAAACAGTGAATCACGGGTTCCTGGTGTGCACATCTGTGCCGGGGCACCGCTCAGCAGCGGCGTCTGCACCAGCATATGCTCCTCTTCTCCTGGATAGGTTGCTAAAGGTGATAAAACTGGTTTTAAGGCTTCTCCTCTTTTTCCCCCTTCCAACATCCTCCCATTGCTGCGGCTTCCTCTCTCGTGCAAGACAACCAGTTTGAGAGAGAGAGAGATCTCACTCTGACGACAGGTGAGGAGTTTTAAAAATTTGGGAATACGCAGGTTGCGTTGCCTGCCCCTCCTGCCCTCAGCACAGAACTTCTCAGCAGGAACATTTATGATCTCAGTTGTGCCGTATATGTCACCTATTATAAATAAAGTCCCTGGCCCGTGGTCGGCTTTATCTTTGTAGGGGAGCAGCAGCCTGAGGGGGCTGCTCCTCATATAGCTTAACTTCCTGCCCTAAGGTAGGTCTGTGGGCCAGATGAACTCTTCGGTGAAAACCCTGACTTGCACACCTCTTTATTGCACTGTTTAAAGAGTTTATCAGCTGGATAAAGCAATATGGCATTGTCAAACTGGAAAAAAAACAAACAAACCTTCTTTTTTTTTTTTTTTTTTTGCTTTTAAATGAAATTATTTTGAAACTGATTGGAGATTTAGGATGATGATTGATTAATTTTGCTGATAAAGGCATAGCTATAAAGTGCAAAATGAGGCACAGTATTGCGTCCACTTTGTAAAGTATGCCTATTTCCACGGGGAAATAAAACCACTGCAGCTTACAGGTAGAAATACAGCAATTTCTTGAATTAAAATACTCTCTGGTCAGGCTGTTCATACCAGCTTCTAATTGCCAGGAATAGTACACAAGCTCTGAAGAGAAGTATACCCACTTGAAACTAGCAGAGATGATCCAGATGCACATATCAGAACTTGGAAAGAATCCAGCATGCAGGGGCTAACACCCCTACCTTCGGATAAAGTGCCATGGGATCTTTTCACAGGAGTAAATTGCAGATTGCAAAGCAGTTACCTTAACTAGTTCCTGATGTGCTGTATCACACCACATTCAAATCTCCATCTGTGGTGTCTGCAACTACTGTTCGCAAAATGAAGGTTTCAGTGGAGGAATAAATATGATGTAGCTCTCTTACGGGGGGACACAGAGTGATTTTCATCCTTTCACACGCCAACTCGAAAGGTGCTTCAAGCTCGTGTAAACCCCACAGAATGCCTGATCGGGGGAGTATGTGGACATCATTTTCGATATTATCAAGTTGCACTCTAAATATATAGATATGTCTCAACGTATTGTTCTTTTCCTGGCTTGTCATACCGTGTTGCAACTCATTGTTTCAGAGCATCCATGTACCGCCCCAGACATGACTGCATTTTCAAAGAATGAAATGCTTTTAATACGGCAGTATATATAGTACAAAGGCTTGGATAACCACATGGTATGTCTGTATCATACCACACAACATTATTGACCCATGAAGCAGAGGCACAAGTTTGTGTGCAAACCTCTGTCCTTGGAGCTTCTCTTTTGGTGGTGTCGCAGCTCGTTATGTCATTCCCCTCATTGGCAGATGCTGAACTAAGCTGGGGAAGAGAAGCAGCGACGTTCCCACAAAGCTATCTAGTGGTAAACTCATCATGAGATGATCTTAACTGATACTAGGCCACCAGAGTCACTAGAGGAGAAAAAGAAAAAAATCAACTTGGCTGGTAGCAGTCACATACTCACTGGGTCGAAGCACTGGGCAGCCTGAGAAATGTCCCACCACTCTAGACCAGAGCAGGAAGCAGTGGTAAATAAACACTTTACTTTTGAGGTGGGAAAAAGCAGACCCCAGGAATAAGGGCTTCTACTGAACCTGGAGCATCACCGGGGTAGGAAAAGAGTAAAACAGAGCAAAGAGACATGAAGTGTTTGATGAGAGTAAGCAGGAAAAAAAGACTCAGGGAGAGGAGAAAAAAAAAATCTGTAGGAAGAAAGACAATGTGAGAATCTTCTTGAGTGAAACAATGATAAAAAATTCCTGGTGAATCTTGATGCTGTCTCTAAAAATAGGTATGGTTTATTTCGTGACAAAATTACTAGCAATATCTTCCTGCTCATTTAGATCTGATATGGTCATCCAAACAAAGCTCAGAGAGGTGACCACAGGAAAACGAATCTCTACGATTGCAGAAGAGTTTCGAAGAAAATAATGTGACTGGCCACAATAGTTGCACTTTTCTTTGGCCTGTTTATATTCTCTTTCTTCCAAGTTTCAAATACACAAATAGTAGACCAAGGAACAACCTACATTTACAATATCAATACCTTTCATCATGACATAATCTATTTCTGCAAATGTACATTTATTTGAAATATGATTTTAAAAAAATCCTGACGATACTTGGCTAAAATTATCTCTGGTATAATTCCACTGAATTAAAAGAGGTTGCAGAGGGAGGGAGTAAATTTGCCTCCTGGTGTTATTGGTGAAAAAAAAAAAAAGAGTTTTATGTCAAGATGTTTTTTATGAACTTGAATCCAGTTTCTAATCATCCAGATTGCCCTGTACAATAAACTCTTGATTATGACTGCTGGCGTTAACAGTAATAAGACAAGATGATGTGCAGCACAATTTTCTTCATTCAGCTTTTCATTCTCCCACTGCTCCTAAAAAGTCCCCATATCTTTCTGTTGGTTTTGTTTAAAAGTCATGTAAAATTAGATATTATCAATCAAGTCACACATTCTCAAGTGCAAAAAACATTATTTTGTTGATTGCCATGTAGCTTTGTGGGGCGAATCGGCCCAGCTCCGCTCCTTGTTAGGGAAAGTTGGCACTGCCTTGGTGGTGTAACTTTCTGCTGAGCTGATAGCACAAGGGAAAGCACTGGCTGTCCTTTGGTCTGAGCTGTGGAGACCGATCAAAGACACTTCTCTGCATTCTTTCCACTCTGTAGCTTCAGCCCTGCGCGCTTCTCTCCACCAACACTAATTAAACTGAGGAGGAAAAAGATTAGGTGCTCTTGCACTCAGACAAAATGGTTTTGAGAGAGAAATACTTGCTGGAAAGAAAACTAACACCAAGCCTTCGTTCTGAAATCACAGTATGGCTTTTTTCCTGGCTTTCTTGTTTGGGCTCAGGGTTCAGAAAACTTGTGGGCCTCGCTCTGTGTGGTTTATCAGTGTCAAGAGTTTATTGGAGCCGTGAGAACTGAAACCTGGCAGTTGCTGCAGAAATCTTAGCATGAGCAGTGTGGCTAATGGGATGCCCCAGTGTCCTGGAATTACTGCTTCAAATTAGAAAAATATGTGGGATTTCAGACTTTGGGGAGTTTTTCCTCTCTATTTCAAGCATCACTCTAGTGTCTTTGCTCAATCAGCAAAAAGACATTCTTCTCTGGCTGGATGAGATGTTCATCCAAATTTTTTATTTAGTCCCATACAAAGATCTTCCATTTCTGTAATACCAGAGACATTTATGTGGCTGATATTTTAAATGAATGTGTGGAAAACTTTCTTCTCTTCCAAATAATTAAAGCATCATAATTCTCTTCTGTGACAAAACAGGCTAAAGGCAGAGGCTTGGTTTGCAAAGTGCAGGCTGCAGGCAACAGGATCAGATGGAAAAAATGCCAGGGTGAAAGACAAGACCAAGGGGAATTGTAGAGGTTTGTGGTAGGTAAAAGGGGTGACTACACCTCTGTGAGGCGTTGGTATGAACACAGTCCTGTGCAGCTCTTATGAGGGAATCTACTTTAGGAGAAATCAGCTAGCTGGCCAGTGCATGTTGGTCTTCCAAGCTAACAGGTCTGATTTCTGAACAAAGGCAAATAAGGAGCCTCGCAGAGATTGATCTTCCAGCCCAACTGTGCTGGAGACCTAGACCTGGAAGGAGGCACCTATATCCACTGTCCAGCCTTTGCTAATTCTCCCCATGATGCAGATCTACTGTTGTCACAAAGTGCTATGGACAATTTGGGGGACCCTTAAGCTACCTCACGCATTCTAGGAGCTAAAGGGGAGGCATGACCTACCCAGGCCTCCAGCTGAGGTGGGTTTGCAATGTTTTTCCAGGATCAGAGCTAGGTCCAAGCTGAGGAGCAAACAGACGTATGGGTCTCCCATGGCTTAAAGACACTGGAATGGAGTGAGGAGAGGCAGCCACTACCCCTGCATTTGTGTGACCCTAAAACAGAACAGGTCCAAGCCAGTTCTCAAGCTAACAGTTCTACTTCAATCTTACAAAAGGTATAAGAAACTTGCATAATGATGTTTTTGGGGGGGGGGTGGGGGGGGTGGTTGGTGAAAGTTTATACTACATATGGAATAACCAATTTTCCCCAAGCCAAAAGCATAGGCTACATAATGAAATAGCCCAGATCCTGGCAATTTCTGTCTCACAACAGAGCCCAGAGAGGTTTAAAGCAGCATAAATGGCTCTCCACATTTCCGGAGTTTCTGACCTTAATGTCTGCTGTTTTGCAGAAGAGGCAGAGATTTGATCCCCAGCTGCCCATGAGCTGTGGGCTCCCTTCAAAAACCTCTTTCTGTAGGGGACTGCAGACAGTTATTGAAACAATCTCTTTCAGCCACTGACCTCATGGGCATGGCATTTTTTATCTCCAGCGCCGACTTCTCATGCCTGATAGACAACTCGCCGCACAAACAGCCCTCTGACAGCCCCGCAGAAGCAGAAGCAGGCACCGAAACACATGGCTGTTTTGCAAGGCGGCTTCTTTGCCTCACTTGCTGCCTTGCCTGAGCCTTCTTTCTCAGAGCTGTAGATAGCACTCATCACTGTCTTGCCCACAGATGCTGCTCGACAAGTGAGGGAGACCAAGAAGGAAAACAACGGTACCCACCGACCCGTAGCTTTGGGCACTGCCCGGTTGCCAAAACCAGAGTTAGGTGCAAAGACTACCCCGTTGGGTCCAACAGCCTCCCTGGGCATCCTCTGTGCCAGCTTTTGTCACTGTTT
Organism: Gallinago jamesoni; assembly: GCA_025769975.1. NCBI lineage: Eukaryota > Metazoa > Chordata > Aves > Charadriiformes > Scolopacidae > Gallinago > Gallinago jamesoni. The sequence continues at coordinate 76,942,549 of JAOQGH010000019.1, forward strand.
TCCCTGCCCTGCTCCCTCAGTAAATGGCCTTTGCTAAATCTCTTTTTACTGCCTGCCACATTTTTCATGGCAAGTTGCCACTTTTTAAAGATCTTATACCAGCCTCGCAGGATGGAACTAACACTCACTGATTTCACACACTTTGGCACAGAAATAAATATTTTATGCATGCAGATAGTCCCAATGAGACTTCCAACCTCAGTAGAAGGGATCGTCGTCAACTGCAGTCATTACAGCACCTGAATAATAATTATTGCTCCTTATTTGGCATTACCCCACAAGCCAAAGAGACACGGCAGTGCTTACCTCTTCTACACAAACCAACAGAAATAGTCATGAAGCAGAGCATATGCTGTGTCTTGTTCCAACCGAAACACTCCAGAAGTTAGGGAGTATATTTTATCCACGGTAGGGATAATGCTACCAAGAGTCTCTGCTTAAACGACACATCCCTGCACCATATCCCAGTGCAGAGCTGGAACTTGGGGTGTGTGTATAACACGTATACTTAAACAAGTATATATACGCATAAACACACGTACAGACATGTATACTTACTTCTGTATGTGTTAGCTTGTGTGCATATGTGTTTATATACATATATACATAATGTATATACACATATAATACGTATACAAATGCATGCATAAGTAAATATATGTATGTACGCAATTTTTTTGCATATGCACAGCAATTTTACTGCCCAATGACAGGGAATTTGGTTAGCCTCCTTAAGGATTTTATTGGCTTAAGTGAGAAGTAAGATAAAATATTTAGCCGAAGATATGGCATACTTTTAGAAATATAAAAGAGACATATTTTTTTTCAGATCCAGACATGAAGATTTGCAACTTGAGCAATGCAAGAAGGAAAAGAACTAACTTCAAAGCCAGACTAACCACAGGCACACCACGGTTTGTTACTTTGCATCCTTCACCCTGGTCCCCAAAACAGTATTAATGCATAGAAATTCCTGAGGAACAGAAAAACGGCCATAGGGTTAGTGCTAGAATTTCTAGAATGCCACCATGAAGTGGCTGAGTGACACTGTTTAACCACTGAAGCAAAAGCAGAAAGTGGTTAAAAGTGCAGTTTCAGGCTCCTGCTGTTGATCTTCTGCAGACCGCGGAGGTCTCAGTGATCATTGCTGACATGACAACCTCCAGGAGAAGCAACAGATTTCACGGGTGAAGCCACAAGGCTGATCTCTGGAACCAGCAGCGATACCCATAAACTATAGAACATAAAGGAGCCTGGGGTAATAATATAACGGTCTGCACATCGAGGGTGAAGGTAGTGTGAAATATCTCATGAGACCCTAAACACACGTAGCCTTACAAAAATGCACCCTTCTCCCATGCAGTCCACTTCTCCTCGAAGAGCACTGGTCCTGGTGGCAGAGCAGAAAAAGGTAGCCAAGGGTGACAGTACACAGATGCACGAGAATTATTGAAAAAAAATTGGAGTTGGGATACTGTTTGCGCTGAGCTGCCTTTGTCTCCCCTCTCACCACCCAAGAGCAGCAGATAAGTCTTAAGGACACCAGTCCCACAGAGGGCACTGGTCCCATAGACCTTATCTCTGGCTGAGGTCAGAAGAGCTGGGGCTGCTTAAGGGAAAAGGACGCTGCTTCAGCAGTTTGGGTGTTGTTACCCCACTTCTCATGGAGCCAGGGACCATTTAAGATACAAGAACTTCAGCCTCCATGTGACCCTCAATGTCACTTTACAACAGCACTGAGAGGACACGGCTCGCTCAGCGCAGGCTGCGGCACAGCATCATGCTTTATACATTTTCTTCTGAGTAATCTCAAATACCTAAAGTGAATTTATTGATTTTTTCTGACAGTTGTTTTGTTAACATCCCCTTTCATCCCTGTTATCTGAAGGTTTTAAGCTGCTCTGTTCAGAGCAGGGCCCCGTGCCTCTTCCTCTGCACCCGGCAAGTGCAGGTTTTTTCTTCGGAAAGGTAAATTTGACCCCCTCTGGAAGCAGAGCTTTTGGGGAGGTGTGTGTCTGTGGTACCCTGCGATGGGGGGCTGCTCACGGGAGCAAAACAGGGCAGCCAGAGGGGCAGCCATTCCACCGTCTGCTCCGGTCTGCCCTCCCCTCACACCTCCGTGACCAAACCGTGCCACAAATCACAGCATCTCAGTAAGGGGGGCACAGCGTGTCGACTGCTATAACCACCAGCCTGGTGAAAGAAGACACGTCCAAGTCCCTTGAAATTGAGAGGGAGAAGAGCTTTGATCCAGCAAAGGCTAATACATGGCAGGGAGAGAAGCCTGTTGTCATCCTTTTTAGCCCTTCCAGGTGGGTCGCTCTTTGAGACACCGCAGAAGACGCCCCTGTTTATTGACATTTTCTTTGCAGGAACAGTCACACTCTCCAGTCATTGGTTTTTTCTTGTGGCTTTCCTGCTGAGCCTGTAAGAACAGGATGTTCGGGAGCAGTCCCATATGGTGGCATGCTGTCTATTGTTCGGATGATTGGCTTCGAGCACTGGCTGGCTTTCACTTTTCGCTTTTGAGTTGGTTATGGGCTGAAACTTGCATCAATTGTTGGGACAGGGTGGAGAAGCAGAGTCCCAGCAAAGGGTGAACCCGCAAAGGGGCTTCTTTTCATTACATGAATTTAACACATCTGCTGGAGTTGGATTTCTTTGTGCATTAGGGGCATTATGGTTCAAATTAGAGGGATATTTTAAGATCATAAGAATAGAATTCCCTCCTAATGGAGTGGCGTATATTTTTGGTTTCATTATAATTCTTATTTATTTTAGCACATTTGTGATTTGTCCAGAACTTAGGTTAATGCGTCTATTTATGTGTTTATTTTGGATGGTTGTTGTATATAGATTTACCAGTAGACTCGACTAAGCTAGTTTTCTTGTATCCTGGACTATTACGAGCATTCACACGTACAACTGAATGGTGAGACAAAAGCTGTCTGCATTAAACAAAACAGAATGAAAAAGCCAGAGGAGATCAGGTTGACTGCATGTGCTCCTGTCAATAACTGTTTGCTTTCTTTCTCTTCCTGCACGAGGTCTTCCACATTTTTTCCCTGCTCCCTTCCAAATACAAAGAGAAGCTGCAATATCATAACAGGAATCTGTATAGGGAAACTATTCTCTATTCTGGGTAAGAGAATAAAGCACCCAGAGTGCACCAAATTATATAATGCTAAGACCTGATAGTAATGGTTATGAATTACTTTCTGACCCCAGCTTGTGACCAGTTTCTGTCCTAAAGTGTAAAGATTGATGGTCCCTGCAATTTTATCCTGGTCATGGTAAATCTGTTTCTCAGGACTCTCAGTGGATGTTCACTGTCTTGTCTAGGTTGTCTTCCCCTATAAACTAGTTTGAGCTTACAGCCCTTCTAGTTTGTACAGCGTAGGGGGAAAAAAAAACATAACAACAACACCAACAACAACAAAAAAAAACCCAAACCCACTCCAAACCCAAAAACCAACCAAAAAAAAAAACCCCCCAAAACCAAAAACCACAGCCAAGATGGCGACTTCTGTGAGGGGGATAAATAGGCAAATTTTATCTGTAGAATTCTTCCTTACGTACACCACACTTGGCAGAATGTGAGGAGTGTGGATGGCTATCTGCATTGAAGGGTCCAAGTTGTTTCGTATCCTCTAATTTAATACAAAACACTTGCTATTTAAAAATCTAGCTCTTTACTTTAAAAAGAAAATCATAAAAAAAAAAAAACTTTAAAAAAACCACCCCCACAGTTGATAAATACACTAAAATACCAGTTTGTCATAACAACAGAACAACCCAGCTACTCCCAATAAGATACACACAATCTCACCACCTCAAAACAAACCCCCGCCACAGCTGAAGGCAGCATTTTCTTCCCCATTTTTGTTGCCCATTTCCACCCGCACACGACTGATCTCTGGAAACTCACTGAGTCAAGCCCTGAGGGGGGTTAGACCCCAAAACCTTTGAAGATTTGGTTTGAGGAGACTTTGCACCCACAACTGCAGCACCCCAGCAGGCGAAGACACCGATGGTTCCACCAGGATCTGCTGGAGCCCAGAGGGCAGAGGAGCATTCGAAGGCAAGGGGGGGGGAGTAGTACTTTGCCACTTTCTAAGCAAGATTCAATTGTCTTCCCTAATCACGTAGTGCCTTTCTAGCCTAATTTATTCTTTTCAGGAAGGATTTTGTGGAATGCATGGGGGTGGTGGCATCCTTGGGCCACAGAGCTCCGGCTGCCGAGCACCGGCAGAGTCCCCGCAGGCGTCACGGGCAGGTTTGGGGAGCCTTGTGTGAACAGGACTATTAAGTACACGCTCTATTTGAGCGGGTGAGCACACTGGATCTCTTCTCTCTCAACTCATTATTAATGGGATGTGTGTGTGTTGGGATGGGGGGACTGCCTGAAATTACAAATGAGCTAATTTCCTTGTGCAACCGTACATCAAGACCGGAGAAGTTTGTAACACTTCTTTCTTCCCAGGCAGGCTCCACACCCCAAGGGGCATTTTTAAGGGTTTTCCCCCACTGCACACTTGCGTGCACACACACAACACACACACACATGCACTTTTTTTGTATCTCTCCTAATTCAAAATTTCAACAGCACTACAGCGGAGGGAAATGCTTGCTAAAATAAAACGCGATGCCTGGAAGAGATGGAATTATCCAAATCTAATTATTAGACACTGCGAGCATTTTGAGAGTCAGGGATCCTACTGAGATGGCAGAATGCCTCATAAGTAATGCAGAAGGCAGGTTTTCATTTCATTTCTGGGAGACTATTCATCTGCAGATACAAAGAACCTCTGATAAGTACGCGCATGAAGACAAACCACTATCATTTCAGTGACACTATCAATTACTAGTTACCACTGATGCACTGTGCTGCACGGCACACCAAGTGTGCCTGGTTTGTAACGGGTGTAATCAGAGAGTAAATACCACGCTGGTTATTGGCATGCCGGCAAGTACACAGAAGAGGAGTGTGATAGGAAACAGTTTTAACCCGAAATTACTCACAGAGGTCCTCCTCCGTTCTTCAGTAGGAGGAGAGGAGCACGGTAAACTTACAGGCAAGGCCCCGCTGGCATCAGTTGTCTCAGACAACACTTTCTGAGACTTTTGAGGCTTCTGCTGCAAAGCCACGGCTGGAGGAATTTTAATGGTGACAACTGGACTATGACTCACGTTCAGCACAGGCCCAAAGTCCTTAAGATGAATGAGCTCGTTTAACGTTTTTCGGCAGTTCTTCTTAACCTTGGGATAATTTCAGATGGAGACTCGTGCTGTTTCGATAGGAAGGCAGCGTGTACATTTTCTCACACATGGAAATGTGTAGAGCTTTGATTGAGCGCGCTACAGTTTCTTTAATTGATTTGGAAATCTTTGGTTTTAATTCTAACAAAAGTTTACTTGTGCAACACGCACTATTTGAACTCAATTACTGTATACAAGGTGGCTTCCATTTATTCTGGTCCAGTGCTTTACCTGGCACCACCTTCCTCCTGGAATCTTCCTTCATCACTGATGGTGCAGTCAAGAGGGGACTTGCCGGTGCTCTTATATTCTCTCATTGATGTTTTGTAGGGTTTTGGTGCTTTTGGGGATTTTTAGAGGACAGTTGCACGTTTTGTTCTCCACACCCACCACTGCTGGCAGCCACAGCAATAGGATCACAGCTCCCTGCAACAAAACACACTGATTCCTGGTGCTGCGATAGAAAGGAAAGGCTTGATGGCTGATGTGGTCTCCTGAGGAAATGAGGCAGGGGCAGTCAAACTCTAGATGAGACCCACAGTACCAAGTCAAACAAGAATTATAGGAATAGAGGAGTGGGGGAGAGGACTCCCTTCTCCCTCCTCACCACCCTTACACCAGGGGATGCAGTCTGAGCTTCAGAGATGGTAGAAACCACTCAACAAAGGCAGATGCTCTGAACGCCTCAGTTCAGGAAAGAGCTTACAGCATGTTAGGCACTGGGATATCTATCTGCTAGAGAGAAATCCATAGGAAGCGAGGCCATATTGGCTCACGGAGCTGCTTATCCTGCATCCAGAGGCTGCCTTCAAGATCTTGGGGGCATCAGATTCCCAAAGCACACTTTTCTGGTGAGAGATTTTGGGTTAACGAAGGACTTCTGGAAGGACGTTTGAATTAGTGATAGAAATGTCTAATAATATACTTCTAGTTCATATTAATACTGATAAATTGCAATATTCAATACAATTTCATGGTAGCACTGTGAGTTAAAGTGCTCTCAATAACATAAAAATTACCAAAGTGCACCTTCACAAAACGTACTATTCGTAATTTTTCAGTCAATTAATATGGAAAATGTAAAGAAGAGCAGATTGTTTTCTATATCAACAGTTCACTGAGAAGATTGTTTTAATTGCAAGGCTCTCACGTCTTTTTATATTAGGTGTCTTGTTGAGGTTGAAAAGCCATTAGTGTCTCAATGTCTTGCAAAGCTTTCTCTACAATTGTATAACAGCTACTTAGCAGTTATATGAAGCATACCATTTAAACAAAATTTAAGTCCACAATTACTCTGTTAATAAAATGTAAATTTAAAAATACATGCAACCATCATGAAGATGGAACATTTAATTCTCACTTAGCTTCCCACAGAATGAAGGGTTAATTTGGTAAAAGAGATAAGAAGACTGCAGTAATTGCTCTTATCTTATATGTGGGTGAAAATAACTTCTAAGACTGAATTCTAAGGCCTAAATCAAGTGTTCATTTTACCTAGCTATAACTCCCCTGGAACATTAGAAGGAACAATTAGCATAGATCTACCTGTGTATCTTAAGTTATGGTTAATGCATGGGAATGGTGTGCTTAATTTTACTGCTTTGAAAATATACCCCTGGAGAATAAAGGAAAGACTTTGGAGTTCTCAATAACGGTAAAAAGAGATGAGCCTGATTTATTTACTTTCTTTTTGGTGATAATCTTGCTCTTTCTGGTCCTAGTCCTCTGCAAGGGGCATAAAAATATGAAAGAAGTGATGAAGAGGATTCCTGAGCACTGTAGGACTCATTGGAAATACTGCTCCAGCAGGTCCCATCCGGCCGCAACAGAGACACAGTGGGTCTTTTCTTACAAAACTGTTGTTTGATGAGTGTATTATGCGATGAGCATTTCTGTGACCATCATTAGTTACTATGAGTGGGAAGAATAAGTGGGTCCGTCCAGGAGAAGCAGCAATGACAGTCAGTGTTTAATACATGTAAGGTCTGGAGATGCTGGAGCAACCAGAGAAGCAGTTACAGAAGGAAAATCAAGAGTAGATTTCTAACAAAGAAGATAGGTGACGTTGACCAGGAAATAAAGGTCCACTACAACCAGGAGTAGCTGTCAGGAACCAGTGAGCAGTAGGAAAAGAAAAAGGTAGCCTTCCCCACTCTTTAACCACACTCTGACGCTGAGGGATATTCCTCAGCAAGGAGACCAGCACCAAACTTCCAAACAAAGAGAGAAAGAACAGAAAAGGCAGTTTGAAAATTCAAGTCTCAGGGAAGAAGTTCGCTCTTGTAACCAAGAACCAAGGATGACACTAAGGGAAGTTTCACACCCAAAACCCATCAAATGCCAAGGTTGGTTGCCCAGAGTCGAGAGTACAAGCTCTTTTTAAGCTGCCTGAATATCTGAGCTGTACATGTCTCTTCACTCTCTCCCTAGAGGCTGCTCAGAAACCAGAACTTTGAATATTTGTTGAACAACACACATATTGAGAATTCACTTCTCCTTTTTGGGACACAACCTGCTCCCATTATTCCTTTTCTAATATAAATTTCTCTTGAATTAATGAAGCTGCTTCTATTACAAGATGCATGGTCCAGATCAGAAAAATGTTTAGGAACATGTAGGCACTTAACTTCTATCATGCACTTAAATCAGATCTAGGAACCTAAATCATAATTGATTTTATCCTGTATGGTTTCACTCGGATATGATGAAGGTGAGTGAGCCAAGGGAACTCCATTTTAACTCCACTTCTGCCTTTACCGTTGTCTGACCTTGCCTCCTAAGGAGTTCATACCTCAAATTTTGAGGAAGAAAACTTTGCTCAGCATTCTGCTGGCTGAAATTTTACAGTGAGGAGCATTTCCCATTATCTTTCCCTGCTGATCTATAAGTTATTGAATTCTGTCTCCTAACAAACCCGACAGAGAATGTAAATCTAAACATGAATTTTCATGCAGATAGTTTTGGCATGAAATGCAGAAACCCAGAACCCCATTTTTAATGCTCACTATCCATTCAGAAGGAATTTGCACCTAGAAAGGAAAGCTGCTGTCTTTTTTTGCAATGTCTTATAGTTTTACCATTAAAGGATACATTGAAGTAATTTTGTAAAAATAAATTGCAAAAAAAAGTGCTATGCCATATTTCCTGTGTCGTCTATACTATGGAACCTCACCCACCAAAAAATTAGCCATTGCTATTTATTATGCACCACCATAGCCTATATTCCAGATCAGGGTAAACTCAGTGGGAAGAAAAAGAGTGACTGAACACTGTATGTGGAAAAAATAGAAACAGTGAAAACAAAAAGTTTACTGCAGTAGCTGGTCTGCAGTAACTTACAAATTACTAACAACTTATGTAAGTTTTACATGCCTATTCCATCTGCTATTCATTAAAAAAACACGTTGCCATGGTAACTGCCACATGCCATGGTATTTATGCTGCTTCTGATGTACAAAGCATAGTTTGTGTAGGAGTGTGTGTATGTATATGATGTGGCAGCTGTCGTCTCTGCCATTTTGTTGCTGCTCTAGAAAAAAAAAAAAATAAATAAAGCAAGTAGTGGCTATGAATACTCATTTGAGTAACGATACTCGCGCCCGTTTGACTAAGGGCCCACACAGAGCTCCGCATGGTTATCATCTGACCAACCCACACACGGGGTGTTCTCGCAAGGGGGCAGAGATGGGTGGGCTACCTTCAAAAATAACACCGCTATCTGTCGCAGAATTAACAGGCTGGGAGGCAAAAGGATATCCATATTTTTAGTGACACATAGAAAACAAAGGCTTTCAGAATGACCCTCTTCTTCTTTCTTAAAAAAAAAATAAAAAAATAGCACAAACATATATAAATGGGAAATAGCATGGATGGCTTTGCCCTTTAGAGAGATGTAAATTTGCAGTGCAGTGGAAAAGAAGACAACCCAAAACACTTCGCAGTATTCCTCTTTTTTTTTTTTTTTTCCCTGTTATTTAAAAGAGTACTTGCCGAAGATGGACAAGCTGCTAAGAATAAAATAGACACAAAATTTTGTCCAGTAATCAATTTGTACTGAACTTCTTTTGAGTTTTAATAGTATTGTGACATTTTTATTCTGTTTGCCATCTATTTAACTTTGACATTTCACAAGAAAAATATCATTCAAAGGCTATTTGCATAACATTTTAACTTCATTTAACATGAATTGGTGTCTACTGCAAACTCCAGAAAAGTGGTCTTATGAGATAACTCACTTGCTACCTGCCTGAAGAGATGCTTAGTTTCACATTTGCAGTCTTAACTGTCAGACAACTCTGTGGAGTCTTCCATCTTAAGCCAACTCCCTTCATTTTCACTGAGTTTGTTTGTCAGAAGCAATTAGGAAATAGATATTTCAAGGTTCATGAATATGATCTGACCTCAATGGTGATGTGTTACAGTAACAAAAAAAAAAAAACCACACCAAAAAAAAAACAAACCAAAAACTCTAAACTCCTGTTGATTATGCTTTTTTTTGTACAGTGAAAAAAAGAGAGAAGCAGAAGAAATTGGCTGCTGTACCTTCACCTAAAACAATTTAAATAATTAAGTAACCAAGGGGAAAATGCTACTTTGTGGAATATGTGTACTTGCATAAAATCAGAAAGCTGAGAAACTATTCTCAGTTCCATGGAATAACCTGTTTTCATGGGAGCATACTTGCAAACTGACTAATAACACAAGATGGGAGGAAGGGGCAACGGCGATGACACTGGAGATTAGGAAAGCGGCCCGGTGGTATTTATTAGCCTTCTTGCACTCTTCTTGACAATGACAAATCAACAAACCATATCAGGGTCCTGTATTACAGGAAATGAACCGAAGCAGCCCGTGCAGAGCCCTTGCCTACACATCTTCAGCTGACTTTCAGGTGTCCCAGATTCATCCATTTCAGAAGAACTCTATAGATCAGAAATCATGATATACAGCTGTGCAAAGATTACAAGGATGCAAATAGATGGTTTTCTTCAGCAGAATGTGTTTGCTCCTTACTGAAAATATCTCAAATGTGTATGCTGAGCAGAATAAAAAGCAAGAATCACTTATTCATGTGAAGGAGATATCAGGCCTCAGTCTGCATGGCTTTGCACATTATGGGATCATTTATAGCCTTAATCATAAGTGCTTATAAAATGCTCTTCCTCATCAGAATTCTCTTTTCATACTTGCATACAAGGCTTCAGGCAGTTGCGCAGGTGTAAATGACCATACAGCACCCCGACAGAGCTACCAGAAACTGTCAGACCCTCAAGACTTTTTCTCTCACGTATATATTCCAAAATGTATCTTTTTTGCTCTCCAGAACAGAGGAATAAAAAGACCAAAAATCCAGGAATTGCCAAATACCATAAGAAGAAATGAAAGAGACTATAGAAAACCCTCTCTCCCTACATTAGTAATACTTGGTGGGAACTGCAGCAGCCTCAACTCCTCTCATTTTGCCATGCCTCTGACCCCAGAAGGCTGTTCTAGCAGGCAGGGAGTTTAGCAAAAAGTCAACATGTCATACTCTGACCCTGAGACAACATTCAGAGCAGGTTATCATAGCAGTCATTATACCCTTAAAAAGGGAATCCTCGGTTGTCCAGTTAAGCCTTCTTCAAGCTGTCAGAATGATGCAAAGCAGCACCATCAAGTAAGAGAAACTGACATTTTCAGGTTTTAGAGTAAAAAAGCACATAGCAAGCCAGTGATAAAGAATTTTAGGATTCATCAGGCATAGACCTAGTTCTGGATTTTTCTTAGAGAGCTGTTAGCACTCATAACTAAGCCCATCACAAAGGGTATCTAAAAATAAATTAAAAAAAAAAAAATCCAACCCAAAAAAAGACAAACAAAAAAACTGAGTCCTGGTTGTTTTGCATTCCCAGTTAGAGCTAACCTTGCACACAGCTGTTAGGCAATCTTCTCCCAGGCCAAGACATACCACTTCACCCAACCAGCTCATGAGCTTTCCAGCTCATGTCCAGTGTAAGGTATTTTAAGAATTGCAAAATCCAGGGTAGGAAGGTTTCATTCCAAACAAAATAACTATTTTATTTGTTAAACTGGATTAAACTTACAGCACTGTATATGTGTAAATAATAAGGGAGGAGGTGGTAGAAATAGCTGTGCAATTCCAGGAGGTCGATGACATTAACCACTGCTATTTGGCCCAGATTGCTCCGTGTACTGAAATCGTTATATTTTATCTACCACTGCATTCTTTCTCCCTGTATATTCAACTGTAATTACCCTATCTTTCAGGATGGTACCTCAGGTAGTCGTGATTGTTGTGCTATAGGGAGCCAGGGAAGCATCTTCAGCTTTAAAAGCTGTTACAGGTTTTTGCAGGTGTGTTTGGGACTAGCACAGCACAAATGAAGTTATCTGGTGCAAGAGAGAGACAATATGGACCACATGCACGGAGGGGCAATTAGCACAAACAGAGGAACAATCTACGATACTGGAAAAATAAACAGAGCTTTTTCACATTGAACCTGAAATCCCAATTACATTGCAGAACACAGATGTTAGTCCCATAAAATAAATACAATTGGCACCTTTGGGTTATGATTAAATCCTGCAGGCACTGAACAAAATATATACCTCTTCCCTTTATAACACGTTTCCCTTTTCACTCAGAAGCAAACATTCTTTTGCACCCAATTCCCATCATAGTTATTTATATAAAGAAAATGATATTTAGTATCATTCCTTCTCTGGCTTATAACGTACAAGAATCTCCTCTTTCCCTCTAAGGAGAGGGATAGCAAAACTAAGATCAATGATTCTGACAATATAATCATCCAAGCCCAGATTTCCCAGGAGTGCAATTAGTCTTCCTTGTCTTATCCTCATGTATAGACCTTATTCCCTTGCCCCTGGCTAACTCCAGACCATTTCAACAAAATAGGCTTCAACACAGAAGAATTGGAACAAGACCAATTCTTCAAGATGCCTCTGACGATGTTAAGTGATACTCAGAACTCCTTCTCTGAAGGTGTCTCCTTGACACATTCCACCCCCAGAAAGTGACCGTAGAAACAATAAAAGCGTTTTAGATTGCCATGCATGCATTTGAGGAAGGTGGGTGTTGGGATTACAGAGGTTTACAGGCTTATAATGGAACCGTGCTATGTAAAACACTGGGTGTCTACTTTGCTGTACGTAGAAAACACAGCACAATATACCTCCTGTTGCAGAGTAATGAGGTCTAACCTTATGGGATATTTCACATATGCATTTCTAAGAAGAAAAACAATAAATTGCTACAAACTCCAAGGATAAAGAAAAAAACGTTTAGCATGTAACACTAAAAAGAAATCAGAGCTTTTTTTTTATTCCTGTCAACCTCACTGCAAAAAGACCAAGATAAACAAAAGGATGCAGTACAGAGAATTGTTATTTTGTTTTCCCCCTTTTTTTTTTTTTAATCTAATTAATATTAACCCTCTTTTCCACTTCTGGGACTGATTTTCACAGCAGGGTTTCCCCTTAGCCTTAATGCTCCAGTCTTTATAAAAAATGATGAGCATCACATCCCTTGTATTTAGTGGGAAAACCAGGATCTCTGAAATACAGGTCTTTAATGCAATGTTTAGCAGTCTAACCACCCAAGAGAACTTCAGTTCTCATTTGGAAAGCAAACTGTTTATCACGGCTAATACAAGACATTCATGTACTGAACAAGGGCGTTCGGGACAGGCGACATGGCAGGTTTCTGTGCTTTGTGATACTTTAATCTCTAATGCTTAAAATCTGTCAGCCAACTCCATGAATGAACAGTGCTGCCCAAATTCTCTTTGTATAGCATGCAGAATTAGGAGGCTTGAACAGGGACTCAGTGTATTCACCAGCGAGGGTCTAAACTACAGACCCCAAAAGTCCCAGAAGAAGGTGTTTCATGAGCAGCGCTGTCTGCAGGCAAAGGTTAGGTCTTGGTGAAGGTGTTGCTCAAAGTGTGAAACAGTGTTCTGAGACATCTTCCTATGGGGATAGAAGGAAAGGGTGTAATAGGACATTTTCCACTCTTTCTGCAATAGCTTTTGGGGCCTCATGCAACCAAGAACATAATTCTTGGACTTACCAGAACAGGAAGCAAAAGGCACCTTGGTTCCAGGCAGGCAGCACAAGCCACTCCTGGGAAAAGAAGGGTGGAGAATTCAGTTCCCTACCAGTTATCACCTTAATGTATTGTGCACTGACCCTTCAAAAGCCAGCAGCTACTTTTCAACAGGAAAGTTGAGGACTCTCACATGCTGGACCGATGGTGCTCCCTCCTGGCTGATGGGAGCTGTAGGCGTACATCTCCCTGGAGATCAGATCTCCTGGGAATTTCAGGGCTTTGTGAGCCACACTGGGAGCAGCAAGCCCGGGTTTTGCCTGGGTTTTTTTTGGATGTGTATGGACCTTATTTGTTGACCTCACTAGAGCACAGATGCGACACAAGGACTTCAGTCATAGAAGAATCAATAGGTCTTCATGATAAAGGCAGGGGACAAACAGATTTTCATCACCATATGTACCAAATTGTAAGTTCAGTCCAATCAACCATCTTCGTACAATCTCACTGTTGAGAAGGACCCTTAGCTGTGACTGGGGATCCATCCTGTCTTTCTCACCCTGCTAGACTCCTCTTATAACATCTGCTTTCTGCTTGCCTTTCCTACATGGCATTTTGTTGGTTTGGGATAAAACCCCGTCTGGAGCAGTGTTGGAGCAGTACGGAGCAGTGTTGATGGTCACTGATGTCAACAGGACACAACTTCACTTCTTCTCATAATTCAGATAACCCAAAAACAAGGACATGTGGATTTTTTGTAAGCTGCTCAGAGGTAGGTACCTGAACCCTTTCCTCGAAAACCAGCTTAGCAGGAGATCTCAGTTGGGGGAACAGAGACATGGACCCACAGTCTCACAAGTAGTTGAAACACTCTCAATATGAGACAGACCTGACCATTCCTACTCTCACTTCTGGGAAGCTTTTTAAATGTCTAGAAGATTAGTACCATATAATAATTGATGCAGGATAATTAGACAGCTCAGGTCAGGCCGAGACAATGGAGCTCATGGGAGGGCCAAGTATTTGGATGCTTGTTCTCTTGATCCCAAAAGAAGGAAATATTTCCTCCTGCTGAAAAAAGAATCCAGTAAGTAAGCCCAAAACACATGGTTGTAGGCACCCATGGAGTTTTTGCCTGAAACCTAGAATCTTAAGGTATCTCAGTCTGAATTGGATTAGATGTTGTTTTTCTGAGCTGTTGTCCTGCAATAAATGCCTATGCAGTTAATCAGCTGCTGGCTATAACATACAACCAAGATGGAAATTGTGACTAAGCAGTGGAAACTTAGGGCTTAAGACTAACTTTATCTTAAAATTTATTAATGTTTCATTAGGATACATGGCTCTGAGTCACGAACCTGGATTTCACAAGAATAGGAACAATACAAATATGCAACTGACAGGCAAGAGCATGAAGTCTTTTGTTTCTTATTTCCTACTTTATGGTCAGTAAAAGATTCAGAACAAATTGGGGATTCACAAAATTGGGTTAATCCAAATATAAAGAATGCAGCAATTCACATTTGCAGGATTTGACCTCTAGTTCTTTTCCATTAATGCACGTTCTCTCCAGTCTTCCCTTATCATTGCCTTTCTGCAGTCTTTAGGCTATTCCACGCTTAATTTTAGCCTTGTATTTCATTGAGGATATTCAGGTTCAGGAAAAAATCAACTAATTATCAGCAAAGAAAAGCAAGGCACTGTGAACTGGCAGGCACTCATTTCCATTTTCAGCATTTGAACCTTCGTTGGAATGGTCTGCCCCTCTACCAGTGATGATGCAAATGTGTTGTGAAGGTCAGGATTCTCGTTGCTCAGAAACAAGCTAAAGTGGGGTGCAAACGGCACCTGACCCCTGGACCACGGAATGAGCACGTCAGCACAAAATTATGAAACACAGGTGCTTCTTTTCAAAGTGATGCATTGCTGAAATGTGGAGTTTCGGTAGCTCTCAGACCTTTGCTCCCACCTGTGCAATGGTCTGGATTTTATACTCGAGGGGGCTTGTAAACATTGTAGGAATAATGGCTTTTTTGAGACCTCCTGGAGCTTTTCCCTTACAGTGACATCCTTGCTTGCATAAGTAACAAGCAAGGAATGAAGAAACATGATGTGAGTCTGTTTTGTTGATAGCTCTTTCTTTGCTTTTCTTTTGCAAAATATATTCAGAAGAATGACAGGAGACTCATAATAAAAGATCATTACTGAAGATATCCTCTCTTATTTGCAGCTCCTGGAGTGGAATCAAGAGCATTGGCAGGCTACACTGGCTTAAAATTCTGCTATTTGACAGGTAAAGATTTTATTGAGAGAGTTTTAATTTTATTTCTGCATCCTTTACATAAAGGCGGGGGGGGGGGGGCGGGGAGAGAAGGAGATGAAGTGAGGAGGCATAAAAACATGAAATGCCCTCCACAAAAAATCGCAACAGCACGGTGGTTTTGTGGGGAAACTCCACACTATGTATAGCATTCTTTTAAACTCCTAGGTTAACACAATGTCTATAAAAATAGGGGGTCTGCTGGATCACATAGGAAACGAACCAAAGACTAATAAAAGGTAGGGCAAGGAATGGCAGCCGTTAAGTTGGAACAACAACAGAAACAATTCCGTCACATAAATGAAAGGAATTACAATGGAAAATGTATAATATGGAACAGCAAAGGAGACAGGATAATGATTTACTGAAACTTCTGTGCCTCATACTTTGGAGTAACAATGTGAAATTTGGCAAAGAAGAGTATGCCCTTCACATGAACTCTTTATCCCCACATCCCAGAATCTGCCTTCAGTAAAACAGCTTCCATTCATACATATGCAAGTGAAGGTTTGCATTTAGCTCGGCCACAAACCAGCAGTAAAACTGGGAAGCCTTAGGAAAAAACGGAAAAGGAGGCCCATAAGGAGGACAGAACAGTCCCCTCCAAATCTGGAACGTGCCCAAACTCGAGTGTTCTCTCTTTGGATGCACCCTTTAAAGCCCACCGGTTACATCTAGGTCTGCCCAATGTCTTGATGATGACCTACTACTTCTTTTCAGGGTTACACAAGTTTAAGTGACAGTAAGAAATTGCATAACTAAAGCTTGTACCATAATGATAACACTCAAAGTGAGCTCACAAGTCCTCTTCTTTGCCTCATTTGCCTTTTATATGCTTGACATCAAAACTTTGACATTCTTTCAAGCACACTGAATTACAGATATTTTCAAAAGGCATGCAGCAATACTTTATTTTTTTTAAAAAAAGTGTTTCCCCTTGAATATAAGCCCTAATATAAATCTAATCTTTAGTAAACTACAGCTCTTTTTGCTCCTGAGGCTGGAGGAAGCATTCAGCAAAACTTCAGTTCTTAAAGGAAGAATAGTGATTTTAAAAAGGGCAGGGAAATGGAGGAAAGGGATTGTGGGTTTACTGTAAGTGGAACAGGAAGTAATAAGGAGCTGTATGGGAAGAATGATGTTCACTAAAAATGATAAACAAAGGCAGTGCTACTTTGCCCATTATCCTACACTTTCATCTCTCTCCCCTCTCTTTCTCCTAAATTGTGGTCATGACAATGTCTCTGACTAGTCACTTAGAGCCACTATAAGGATACCATGTGTGACTCCATGCAGATTGTCAAATAAATGATCAGCTGTAAGCTATACTAAGAGACAGAAAAAAAAAAAAAAAGTCTGTCCCATATATTCATCTATCCCACAGGGACTGATTGTTTAAGTAAGATGTTTTGCTCAGCTACCATGAAAAGCCAGATTCTGTGAAAAGTGAAACCAAAAATTACATGATTAAGAAAAAACATCTGAAATGGCTGTATCGTGATAATTCTAACACATTGGACCAGGTTTAGTAAAGGAATATTTGTTTTTTTCACCTGTTTACTTTTAAGAAATGCCACCCCTATTTGCTAAGATGTGAAAGTCCATACATAAGTCATTCTGGGAGCAATTACCGAATATTGTGATTTTAGAAAAGTATTTCTATGTATTTATGTGCGCAAGCCACTGCATAGTTTTAAATATTATATTTCACTTGATTCCTGGTTGCTGTTCTGCCATAAATGTCTGTGCTGGGACATTGATTCTAATTTTGATGAACGTAAGAGCCGGTGAACTATGAAAGCTGAAATCCACCAGTACGAAATGCTTCGAGGACAGATCATCGGGAGGCAAAGAAGAAAAATACAGTCGAGAAATTCCCTTCTCCTCCCTCTTGTAAACAGCAGTTTGACGTGCGAACGACTTGAAGGAAGAGTGCCTCCAGTCCCCCTGCTCCCTGCGGTTTGGTTCTGAGAGTCTTGGTTTAGGTCAAGAGCTGCAGCTGCTGTTGGAGGGATTTTCCCAGATCTGGGTATATCAGGTGTTGGTTGACGCTTCGAGCACTGAGACCAGTCATCACACTGACAGGGTGTGACATAAGGGGAAGTTACAAGAAGCAGCAAGGCAGAAATGTGAAAGAAAAACTCGTGCGGAGACCAACCAACATTTCAAGCAGAAATTGTTAAAAACGGTTTCGAGTTCCCCGAATAAGAGAGAAGCCTTTTGGTCCCAAGCTTGTGATATATTACTGTGCCATCTACTATATAAAGCTCCAACAGGAAAAAAAAAAAAAAGGAAAAAAGAAAAAAAAAGGAAAAAGCAATAGAAAGGGTTTTAGAAGAACTAAGCTGTCATCCTGTGCTACGCCATTAACTCAGGGGTGGCTCTGCCAAGGGGGTGCTTAGTACTGCACAAGTATTCCAGTCTGAAAAATGAGAAAATTTAATCCTTGTAGAATACATTAATCTTCCCCCCAATTCTATGTGACACTGTCAGCGGTTAATTTAACAGCAGAGCTTCACAAATGAAAGATCAATGCAGGGGAAGTTCCTCTGAAATCTTAGTTTATGCAATGAACATTGTCTGAGAGCTGCGGCCCAGAAAGAAAGGTGTCTGCTGTTAAATGAACCAGACAGCAACTTCAGCAAAAAGGTGAAATTTCAGATGTTCGTGGCCAAGTCCCGAGTCCTTTACAGACCTCTTGTTCCCAGACTTCTACAGATTCCGTAGGAGGAAAATCCAACTAAACCACTAAAATTTTTTTTCCTTCTTGTAATGAGCACCATACCTCCTCCATCCCCAGTGATGCACCAAGTCAGAGCTGGGACTAAAAGAAACAGTTAAAAAACAGCAGCAAATAACAACCCCCAAAACCCTAATGTAAATCTAAATAACATTCCCAAACCTAGGCTCCAAAAATTGCGAACCTGCCAATGACATCCACAATTTATAAAGGCAGGTATTAGAGAGATAGGTTGGTTGTCCTTCAGTGTGTCAGACACAATTGGTGCACCAGGCCCAAAGGAGAAAAGTACCAGTGGCAGAACATTTGCACACATCTCTATTTTTGCCACAGGCACTCTAAAGAGGAGGACAGAAGGTCCACTCTGCAAAAAAAAAAAAATAATATCACCATTCTCACTCCATAAATTTAAAGGCATTAAACAATGAAAGACCACTCTGACAGCAGAGTCACTTAGAGGACATCCAAAAAAGAGAAGATAAAAAGAAAAGTCAGGCTTCGCATTTTCTGAACACTCCATCAACTCTTCTATGCTATGAAACACAACTTAGAATGAAGTTTTGTCTCCAAAATTGACTCCTGATCGTATTCCAGCAGATTTCTACAAAACCATAAAAAAAAACAGTTTTATTTATTTATCGTGTCCTTTCCTTTAAAGCGGCTGCTTCACCCACTGGAGCTTTCCAAGTCACTCAGGCAGAATTAATGTGGGGAAGCACGAGCATATTTAAAGCTCCTGGTGCCACTACACTGCTGGAAGTATGCCTTGGTGGGTTCATCGATTTTTTCCCTCTGGAAAACAAATACAACCTGTCTGGAGGATGACAACTATCTTGTTTCAGTCCTGGTTGACACCTAACAGATACCATCATGCCGTTCACTACAGTAACTCCCATATCCTACACACTGTGCTGTATGGCAAAAAAATAAGACTTCTGAGACTCTTATATTCAAATATATAGAATATGTATAGGATATGCAAAGAAATAAGGCAAAAAGGTCAGATTTAGGGAAAATGCAATTAACAGAGGACTGCAGGGAGCTGGGGGTGGTGGCTGGAAACCACCTTTCTCCTCCTATACCACTGGCAAAAAATGCCATGGGGAGAAGTTGCACTCTGGCTTTGTTCATGTACAGTGCAGCCATCAGCTTCCATCCATTGATGCTGGTCTGATGCTGCACTGATGCACAGCCTTAGATTTTCTGGTATAAATTTGCAATATTCTGCCTGATCACAAGTACTGTGAAAAAAGCCCATATCCGGTACAATTTCACCTCTAAATTAGAGTGAGACTACTGCAAAACTGGTTCTAACAAATGCATAAGTGTGATGAGCGTTTATGTTTGCCTTTCCAGCAGCCCTTGTCTTACAATAATTAGGATGTGTGTTGATTCTTCTGATTCTTTCATTTCCTCTTTAAAATTTAAAAAAAGAAAAGGTTTGTCTATCTGATTAATAGTCAATATTTTCCACGTACTCAAGCTTTCATCTGTTGAGAATGGCAAGACATAGTTTTCAGACACTGCTGAGGATGCAACATGTGGAATTAACTAGAATAATAATCCACGAAGAAAGAATCTGTGACATTGATTGTCATGTCATTTGTATTAAGTAAGATGGGGAGGGTAGCTCTGAGGAATTAGGATGATGTTATGACTTGCTATGAGAACACCGCACTGCGAAAGATTTGCAAAAGAGCAGGGTATTTGATTCTCAGTTTGCTCCAATACAACCCATTCAGTGGCCAGTAATAACTATCACCTGGTAATTAGCTGGTGCCCTGAGCCAGATGTACTGACCGTGTCAGCTGAATTTAATCAACTATTATTTATGATACAGAATCATCATGGATGGTGATAATTGATAATTAGTGCTCTTTTGCAGAGTGGTATCAAAAATATATGCCAAGCTTAGACCTACACACAAAATTAAGAAAAGCTGCTGTATTTTTTTGATGTAGACAAGGAGCAGAACTTTTTTTGTATTTTGGGGGAACCAGAAGTCAACCAAAAACATACTGAAATATATGAATTTTAGTAATTTTCTGCCTGTTTTTCCAATAACCATGGTGATGTTAATGGTGTCAACAGTGAAATTACAATTTCTCAACAAAGTCACATGTGATTATTTGAAAAAGTGTCCTTCAAGATATGCTTTATACTTTTAATAAGAAAATATGGCTGCTGTATCCATAACTAGATTTGAGAGCAGATATATGGTATTAGTGAAACTACACCGTGTAACTTTCCTATGGGAAAACAAAAGAAAATAAACTGAAAAAAGAGAAAGAGGAAGCCTGAAGCCTGAGAATATCATTTAATAAAGTCCAGACATGAATCATGGTGTTTAAAATCATTAGTATCCTTGATCCAAGTAAAACAGAAAGTTGAGCTAATTCAGGTGCTGTACAAATAAAACCTTTTTAGCTGTATTTAGGGCAGATTTTGAGAGAGAGAGAAAGAAATCTCAGCTTTTACCAGCAAAATCACAGTACAGCACTGTTCACTTTGATAGCAGACAAAAATCTACATGGTACATCAAAAGACTGCAAGGGACATTTAACTACTCCATTTTAATCATTTATTATGCATTGCCAGGAAAACACTGCCTTTTTTTTCTTAACTGAATGACACAAAATGGTCACACAGCATTCCCTCTGCTTCTTCTAGAAAACTTTTTTTAAAATCTACTGAATTGACTTAATCTGCCATGGGTGATATAATGTCAGTATCAAAATGCCATATTTGCAAAAGCAGCCCATTAGGCAGACAATCCGCTCCGCTGAAAAACAGAGCAGTCCCCAGAGCGAATACAAAAAACCTCTTGCCCCTGTCTCAGAGAGGTGTTTCAGTTGTAAATGGGGCATGAACAAGTGGACAAGCACGTCTAGCGATGTGCAGCTCCCGGTCCTGCCCAGGTGCCAAGTAGGTTGTGGGAAAGTGTTCTTCAGCCACCGGACATTGAATTTGCAAGCTCAAGAGCTTCACACACAGGGAAGGGAAGAGAAGATTGAGAGTCCGTCTTTCAGCCATCCTCAACTCACAGTGCAAACACAATCTTGGAGGTTTCCCATCGTCGTTGCAGTGTGAAGAAGTGTACAGCTTCAGGTCACATCTTCCCAACTATCAAAGCAAACGGAAGAGAATGAATTTAAGCACAAGCACCTCTTCACTCTGTTCCTCTTGAATTTTCTTCCACACGTGACTCATGAATTCAAATGTTTGTTGCAAGAGCCGAAAAAGCAGAAAAAAGCTCTTAAAATTTAAATCAACAGCCAAGTGATACAAAATGTATTATGAATTATCCTGTAGCATCTCTCCTCTGAGATGGTTAGCTTCCAAAAGTCTATCATCTAACTATAGAAAATTTGGTGAAAAGCAAGTCAAGATTAATCAGTCTCATTTAATGGAATTATAAATATTTCCTACAATCATATCAGGATAGCAGTTGGCCACATTGCCAAAAAGAGTCTTGTAAATGGAAAAGTTATAAATAAATAGATAAGCCTTTTGGTTGGTTTGCTTCTTGCTTAGAAAAAGAGCATGATTTTTTCATCAGGTTAAAGAAAGTTCAATAATGTGGGGTTTTTTTCTCACTGAAATGAAAGAGTAAATTGGGACTAGAGCAGAGAAAAAAAGATTGATTACTTATTTGACCATGAGAATCAACATAATGAATGACAGGGGTTGAAATCTTTATTGGTTATTGTTAGTGAGGACACTTTTGGGATGCTGATTGAAGACTTCTCAAGGCAAGGAAGTACAGCCACCTCCATTTTGTGGAAGAGAAAGCAGTGCAAAGATCATCTTTAACGAGCTCTGGCTAAATTCCTACTCTATGACCATAACAGTCAAAGCTCAAAACCTTTCCATTTTCCTCCTAGTTGTTTGGAAGGGAAACATGGAGAGTCTGAGAGAGCAATGCAGTGGAACTGAGGTTGGGTTGGGTTTAGTTGGCTAACTAACCACGTCATGGTGGCTACTCTTCAAATAACACTTTATCTGCAGCACAAGCATCACCAGAGAGCCCAGACATCTGCAGTTCATTGCCAAGGAAAAGTAGACACATTAGCTTATCTAAGGCTTGCCTACCTCTGTACAAGGCATTGTAGAATTATTCTCTCTCTCTTCAGACCTCAATTTATTTATTTTTTTCCCCAAGAGTGTTTCATCTCCACATCTGTCAGTAACAGAGAATAAAAGAAATGTCAATGGTTGCTTTTTTTTTCCACAGGAATGCTATCCTTCCCCTTGGTTTGCAAGCCCTAAATTACTTTCCCATTTTGTGTTTGTGCTTTCACATGCAAAACGCTTGTGTCTTCTTTCATGATTTTTTGAAAATTGTTTTTTTTTTTTATGTTTTAATTAAAATTTCATCAATAATTTTTTTTTCCTCTGAAGTTGAAAAGTGAGTTTCAGGGAGTGATTATATCCATTCCTCCTAAAAATTTCCACAGTTTTTACAATCAATCAAAAAAACAAGCATTGACAATCTAAAAGATGAAGAAATATGGTTAGTTTAGCTGCCAGCAATTGTACCAAAATGACAACACAAGGAAGGAAAAAAAATATTGCCTTTTTAAGCATTCTCAGATGAAGTAGACTTAAATCTTCAGAACCTCAAACCCCCAAGTACTTCCAAAACAAAACAAAAAAAAAGCGAGTACATGCTTTCTCCTCGAAATTTCTATGGAGGTGACCAGAGGGGTGAGACTTTTCTTCTTAAAATTTTGTCAAGTCAGACGCAAACCGCAGATCTGCCCTGATGCTGAGGCAGATCAGTTTCCAAATGGGAAGGTTCTGAACAGAAATACAAGAGTTGCAATTGTGGGAGCCAGCATCAACCAGTTCCTGCACCAGCTGAACCACAGACGCACAAGGCTTCAGATGTCAATGTTTGCAATCCTTCATTTCAATAATCAAGCAAAAATACTATGATTTTTATAAACAAAATTAGTGGATATACAATGTTTTGAACATCTCCTCATTTTTTCTGCTCTGGGCCCTTATTTTTTTATTGTAATCCTGCATAAAAGGGAAC
The DNA here is from genome assembly GCA_025769975.1 of Gallinago jamesoni. Taxonomy (NCBI): domain Eukaryota; kingdom Metazoa; phylum Chordata; class Aves; order Charadriiformes; family Scolopacidae; genus Gallinago; species Gallinago jamesoni. The sequence goes on from JAOQGH010000019.1 coordinate 76,965,974, forward strand.
TGGATTAAATATCAACATAGGGAAAAAGTGATGTGCATTATTTCTACCCTCTCAATACTGTATCTTAATATTTTATCACAAGAGAGTTAGTAAAGTTGGTTTCTAAGTGCCATGTCAACTAAAAATACATATGTACTGCAGGAAAGAGGAGAAAATCTCATACCTCCCTCTGTTTTTCCAGCTGATAGTTCTTGTCATCAGGACTATATCCTCTGAATGTGATGGAATCACGCTGAAGTGAGACATATCAGTGTGGTGAAAAGGGAGGCTATTAAAACATATGACCTTGGGCAATTTAGACATACACTGATTTCTTCAGGCCAGTTATCCAAAACCTGGTGTTATTTTCCAGTAACTCCCTTAAGGGAAAAAAGCTCGATGACTGGTTTGAGTGGCATTGCTCTCAAAGGACAGGGACTCAGTGGGGTTCTCTGAGCAGACCATGGTGCACATGGTGCACAAGGTGGATTGCTGGAGAAGAATGAAGGAGAAAGACTGGTAAATTCTTCCCAAGGGATGAGTGGAGTCAAGACCCTTAAAACAATTTTTTTGTGTGTGTTTGGCTCTCAGAGGGACTGGAAGGTGCCTCTACCACAGCTTCTCTTTAAGTTCTCAAAAATCTAAGTGGAGCACCTCAAGAATCAAAATAAGAAATGCTTTCTGGTTGTAGTCAGTAAATTTTTGCCCATGCAAAGGGGTTACTCTCACAGATAACAGCTTTAAATGCTGCAGGTACAGAGAGAGAGCAATAGAAGACAAACATCTTGCAATTCTGCCCTGCTTTAGAATCAGTTAAAATAAATACCAGGGGCCTTGAAAAGGCTGTGCTGGCAGGAGAGTATCTGAATATAAAACTGAAAACCATTTTGAAATCTCAGAGAGGAAATGTGGTCCAATTGGATCAATAATTTGGAGCACAGGACCCAACCATTGTGACCACACAACAGAAATAATTGCAATCACTGCTAAAAAAAGTAACATATCTCAACACAGCTGAGATCAGGCTAATGATTCACTTTGTTTTAAATGTGAATTATTGAAAGCAGGAATCAGAAAGTTCAAGGATGAAATTAGCCTCAAAACAAATTAATCTATTTTAAAAGTTTTGGAAAAAAAAGATCCCAACTTGTACAGTACTAGGAAAAAAAAAAAAAAAAAAGACTCCACAGAATACAACTCCAAGCTTCCAAGCTCAAAGTTAATCTGATGATATATCTGAATACTGATAACCCGGGCACAGATCCATCTCCAGAGAGAGATATGCCTGCTATGATTATCTCTCTGGTAGCTGTCAAACAAAGAGATGTCATTCTGTCTACAGTTAAACAACAACAGATGGAATAGACCCTCAGCCAAGGTAAGTAGCATCACTCCAGTGCTTTCAAATGGAGCCTTACCGTGGTTTACACCAGTTGAAGATCTGTTCCAGATCTCTCTTCCAAGGGTAGGGTTAATCTCATCTCTAATATAAGCTGAGATCATCACGGAACAAGCCATGGAAGAAACTATGTCTTTAAGGCACAGCCTTATGTTTGTGGCATCATTATGACATGTACCTTCCTCAGTTAGGCTTTCTTAACTGCTTCCTTTCCTTGCTTCAGAAGACACTTAATGTGTAAGACCTCTCAACTTCATAAATTCATGAGCTGCAGCACCCTTCAATAGCACGAAGTTCTTGGGGTAAAAAGTAAATCTTATCTGATTTTGCATATTTGGTCAGACTAGTTACTTGAACTGCTTTTGTAACCTCCACCGAAAGAAACAGGAATTTGCAGACAGCAACTCATCAGCTGTACGGAGGAATCCTAAAATTAGTCAGATGATCCAAGCCCCTCCTGAAGATACACATCTCCCTCTATTGTGTTTAAAGACATATAAACAACTTACACTGACGATATGTATTCTGCAGTTGTTTATGTATAGGTGTGTATATGTACAGCAGACTTTGTGGACAACATCTTTTTAGCTGTAACAGTGGCAATTAATGGATAGAGGGATCCAGTCACAGTTTTGCTAAATCACAGTTCTCACGCTTTCTGTAATATTGTAGATAAATTAGGGATACAAAATTTTGAGAAATATGGTTTCTAAAATTTACATGGTGATTTGAGGTTATTTTATCTCCAAATCAAAATAAATGATCCACCAAGAATAGATATAAATTCTGCATGCACATTTTTATATACAAAATAAACTCTTAGAAAAAAAAAGAAAAAGAAAAAGAGGAATAGAAAGAATGCTCCACATTTACCAATCTTCATTCCAAAATAAGACTAATAATATTTGAAATCTTGACCCAAGACCATAGCATTTTGGCTTGAATACAATGTAAGGAAATTATTGTCTGCTCTCTCAAGTGATTTCATCTTGAAATCACCTTAATCCATTGATATTCATAATTAAATATGTTTCAGTTTGGTCATGTTGGCCAAGTGGTTCTGAAATAGTGGTGTTTAAGATACATGTGTTGGAATTGTGATTCATGGACATCAGAAATGGAAAGTGTCCATCAGATGAGCCGTTCTTCTCAGTGTAGCCTTGTTCCCCACAGAACATTTCCTGGTCTTTTGTCCAGTTTAATTTCAAAGTCCATCTGGGTGTATAAATTATGCTACTATGAGCAAGTGCGTTGTTGAAATGCATGATGTGTTTTGGCTCTATAATTTGTAGCCTTTTTATTACTCAGTGTGGGGAGAAAAAAAAAAAATTTAAAAGGTGACTTTTTTTGTTTACTCTTCGTCTGGAAGGGACCACACAAAAACCCACTTAACAAGGGACCCACATCAAATGGTGCATAATACTCTGAAAGAACCCCAGTGGCTAAGCCTGGTTCAGAGTCAGCCAAACATGCCTCATAAGCTTATTTCAAGTGCTCCTACAGCAAACTGCAGTTCAGGGCCACCTGCAAAGGGCAGTTCATCCTTCTGAGATCACTTGAGAGACTCGTGTAGGAAACAGACACTTTTCTGTGGAACCTTGGCTGATTTCTTTCAATCCTATATTAGGCCAAGAAGTGCTTGGAAAGAGAAGGAAAGGGTTTCTATTTTACAGTGTAAGCAAATGCAGCTCTCTCCACTTCAAGGGACAATCCTTCCTTCCTACATGGCCCATGTTACTCTGCTATCCAAGCAGCATGTAGTGATTCAAGTACACTGTCCCACCCCAAAATACAGTCACGTACTTACTGTTAGTGCAAGTTATCTCATGCTCACTTTACAGGTTGAAGTCCCAGAGACAGAGGAACATAATCACGACCCAGCACCCAGCCCCACCATGTAATTCCCAGACTTGGGTTCTTGATACAACGAAGAGCAGATCCAACTTTTAGAACAAGATTCACAACAGTCAACACAAGACACTAAATTTGAAGGTCTTCTCAAATCCTATCTATCTGACCTACCTAAAGGCATCTCTGAGTTCAGTGTCTCTGCAGGTTCAGAGCTGCAAGTCTGGGACTCAGATGAAGAAAGAAGAATTTTTATAAAGGCAGCAGAGGACACAGTAGGATGGCAGCAGATAAACGTTTAGAGCAGGAGGACTAGCCCTCCTAAATTCAAAGAATTTAAACTCATGCCTCAGACGTTTTAACATTTCTTTATTACCAAACTAACAGTGAGACAAAAGAGGTGTACCTTGATGAAGGACATAGTGCAAAATGACCCACCAGAGCAGAGAGCAGGTAAAACAAGGTTTAGCTAGCATATAGAGTATGTGGACCAGGGAGGGAGGACCTGAAGGCTCTGGTTCACTAATGAGCAACAGATATAAACACAAACCCAAGAATGGTCTATTCCCAAAGTTCAACTCAGAGGGGAGGTAGAGAAGTACATCCAGAAGCAGATTGAACCTAGCAAGAGTTGTGATTAAATAGTTCACACCAACCACAGCCCAACAGGCTATGCGTGGCAAAGGACTGTCCTCTCTGAAGTTGTTCCATCTCTCCACGACCTCAGTAGAGGGCTCTGAGACCTTCCTGTTCCCCAGCTCAAACTCTGATGTTTTGCTGTGAACACAAAACCTGTCAGCACCTTGCTCCAGCGACAGTTTCCCCACATTGCACTACAGTCGTTGGGTAAAATAGGTAAACATTTTCTGTGGAAGCAGAAAGCAGAACCAAGAGCTGTGCCTTCTAACCGCAGGCTTTGCTGTAATGTGTCTTCTCCTACATATGTGTTTTCCCCTCTCGTGAACCTCAGTTGTCCTTCCTGCATAACAGCACAACAGGGACAGTGGTTATCTCCTCTTATCCCAGAGCAGACCACAGTAAGAGGTAGTAAATCTTAAATACCACATACTGGAAAGAGCCTACAAGCCAGTTCCTCCCACTTCTCAGAGCATTATAACCACTGGGAAGATGTACAAGAGGTGGACAACAGGCTTTTCTCCTTCCAAGACTGGAAAAAAAAAAACATTCTTGTTGCCAAAACTACCACACTTTATGCTGAACTCAAAGTTCTTTTCAAGTGCTGGACAGAAAGAAGACACCTAGCAGACCAGGACCTTCAGGGATATAACTCATTTGTCATTTCTAGGTAGATTACAAATGAGGATACTTCTATTCTCAGCTCATCTGAGGACAGTGGTGCCTTTGAACACATTTAAATTATCTTTGTCTGTCTTGTCTTTTCTATCCAAAGCCTCTATCCATGTCCTCTCAGGCACCTTAGCAGGGCTGAATTTTCATGGAGCACTCCCCTGAACAAAGACACCTAAATTAAGCTTCAGTTACACTTTAGGTTCCTAAGTGCTTTTTTGGATGTCAACCAGACTAAGAAACTTGCCCAAGGTCATGTAGGAAGTCTATGGCAGAAAAGAAAACTGATCTGGGGTCTCTGAGGTCCAGGACTAGCACGCGCAGCACTAGAATCATAGAATAGAATCATAGAATCATCTGGGCCGGAAGGGACCTCCAAAGGCCATCTAGTCCGACCCCCCTGC
>JAOQGH010000019.1:76971011-76990714 GCA_025769975.1 Gallinago jamesoni
CACAGGGACACCCCCAACTAGACCAGGTTGCCCAGGGCCTCGTCGAGCCTCACCTTGAATGTCTCCAGGGAAGGGAGAACGTCTTTTCTCTCTCTTGCTGCTTCTATCGAACCTAAAATGACACAAAAGATCAGAAAAGCTAATGACAGGAACAACCATGTCATGGAATCAGTTCATTTCATCTGCGAGACTCTGAAACATGATCTATCCTTACTTTTATCCATCTATTACTTTCTTACCCTCTGCAGATGATTACAGAAATGCCAAATCCATCTATTTATAAAGCAGTGAAACAGTCGAGCGTTCTCTAATGCACCACTTCCAAGTGCAAGCAATATATACTGACCAGCCCGTAACTATCTTGGCAAGAATTCACACACCTGCTAGGATTTTAATTTATCAAAGGCAGACATATTTATATTTATGTCTATGCCTGCGTGATCATGAAAGAGGAAAAGATGTTAAAAAAAAACTAGTGCTTCAAGAGCAGCCAGGAAACTCAGAGTTAAGGTTTGTCGCTCTGTCCTTAGCTCACCCGTGCTATGCACAGCTCTCCTATACGCGTGGGAATAGCCCACAAGCGTAGCAGATATACGAAAGAAAAGAGTCTGAGACAAAGACAGAGAGTCAAATCTGACTGGAAAAACCACCAGTTGAGTTCACCGTGCTCTGGAATGAAGTCAACCAAGTTGGTTCAGCCAATGAAGTTGGCTGAAGTCAACCAAACTTTAGTAAATGTCAGGGGAAAAAAAAATAGCCGGAATTGTACCTACCTTTGTCTAGATGACAACGGTGTTCAGATTTGGCATGTTTGATTTTTCTCCGATTAACGAAGGAGATTATAGCAGGCTTTCCCGTTTTGAAGACTCCTAATACTCTTCCCCCAAGGACCTTGTGGGGAGGCCCGGGCGCTCCCACTCATTCCCCGACACTTTCCTCAGTCGCGGTGCAATTTCCACAGACTTTCCCCTTCTTTCAGAGCCATTAGACGCATAAGGGATACACCCCTGTTGTCAGCAGATCATTGAAGGGGTAGATCGTAATGACTCCTGAGGAGGCAGGCTGTACATCAACCTTCAGCGGGGTGTGTTTTATAGCCCAGGTGTAAATTCCGTAGGAAATGCTGGCAGACCCTTGATTGAAACAGTACCTAACACCACTGCCATTCCGTGGTGACAATAGAAAGCTAGGGATTGCCCTGCCCTCAGTCCACAGCAGAACAGGGGTTAATGGCAGTTGCGCACTCGGAGGAAGGACAGTCTCAGTCTGAAAGCTTTTTGTGAAAATCATTGAAATTCCGATAATCTGTTTATTTGGTGAATAGGTTGTTTAGCATCTTTTGGTTTCACTATTGGTTCTTTCCTTCTGCCTTGTTTAAACTACCAGCATTTTCTGAAGCTAATCCTTGTCCAACATCTGTCTCCACCCTTGAAAATGCATATGAGTTTCTAGCCCTAATCTTCCTAATTAATATCTCACCAAAAAAAAAAAAAAGTTAGTCATCCACAGGATACTTTATTTGAGGACTTTCCACCTCATGTTAACATTATGATAATATGAGGTGGAATGTCATATGACCATTATTGATGCCCTGAGGGCTGAAGGCCCTCTGCTGTGAGGACAGACTGAGAGAGTTGGGGTTGTTCAGCCTGGAGAAGAGAAGGTTCCATTGAGACCTTCGAGCCCCTTCCAGTCCCTAAAAGGGGCTCCAGGAGAGATGACAAGGGAGCCTCAATCAGGGAGGGGAGCCATGGGATGAGATGTAATGGCTTTAAACTGGAAGAGGGGAGACTGAGATGAGATGTGGGGAAGAACTTCTTTGCTTTGGGGGGGGGGGTGGAGAGCCTGGCCCAAGTTTCCCAGAGAAGCTGTGGCTGCCCCATCCCTGGAGGGGTTCAAGGCCAGGTTGGATGGGGCTTTGAGCAACCTGGTCTGGTGGGAGGTGTCCCTGTCCAGGGCAGGGGCGTTGGAACTGGGTGATCTTAAAGGTGCCTTCCAACCTGAATCCTTCTATGATTCTAGAATTCATATTCATAGAATCATAGGATCATATGGAGTTGGAAGGGACCTCTGGAGATCATTTAGTCCTCCCCCACCCCCCGCCAGAGCAAGGGTACCTATGGCACGCTGCTCAGGAACTAGTCTAGGCAGATTTTGAATGTCACCAGAGAAGGACACTCCACCACCTCTCTGGGCAGCCTGGTCCAGGGCTCTACCACTTTCACAGTGATGAAGTTCCTCCCCATGTTTAGGTGGAACTTCTTATACTCAAGTTTGTCCTGTCACTGGGCACCACTGAGAAAAGACTGCCCCTATCCTCCTGACACCCTCCCTTTAAGTATTTACAGGGTTGATCAGATCCCCCCTCAGCCTTCTCTTCTCGAGACTAAAAAGACCCAAGTCTCTCAGCCTTTCCTCATAGGAGAGATGCTCCAGGCTCCTCATCTTTTTGGCCCTTTTCTGTACCCTCTTCAGCAGTTCCCTGTCCTTCTTGAACTGGGGAGCCCAGAACTGGACCCAGTGCTCCAGATGGGGCCTCCCCAGAGCAAAGCAGAGGGGCAGGATGACCTCCCTCCACCTGCTGGCCACGCTCTTCTTGATGCCACCCGGGATGCCATTGGCCTTCTTGGTCACAAGGGCACATTGCTGGCTCATGGTCATCCTGGTGTCCACCAGGACTCTCAGGTCTTTTTCCTCAGAGCAGCTCTCTAGCAGGTCAGCCCCCAGCCTGTCGTGGTGCAGGGGGTTATTTCTCCCCAGGAGCAGCACCCTGCACTTGCCCTTGTTAAATTCCATTAGGTTTCTCTCAGCCCATCTCTCCAGCCTGTCCAGGTCTCACTGGATGGCAGCACAGCCTTCTGGGGTGTCAGCCACCCCTCCTAGTTTTGTGTCATCAGCAAACTGTGTCACCAGCAATTCTGTGATTATAAACTGCAATCACCTCCTGTAAGGTGATTCCAAGATGGGGACACATCATTAAAGGATATTCACCCTCTGCCTTGGATGTCAATTCAGAATTTTCTGTGTCCTGACTGCAGATACCTCAGAACTACCAGCCACACGGCCCATTCCTGGAAGGCACCACCTCAAGGTGTAGAGGTTTGATATAGCACAGTTGTTGTAAAAGTCAGCAAGTCAAATTTTGAGAAGATAACAGCACTTTGTGCTTTATCAAGGACTGAGGAAAGGGAAAGAATAACAATAAATAATTTACAACAGAGTACTACAATGACAAGAATTTCAGATGTACCAGCCAACACTGTAAAATACAAGTATACTTGTAACCTATTTTAGGTAAAGAGGCATTAGTCCCTTTTTTATGAAGTACATAATTTCCTTTTTTTATAAGACTTTAACATTGATCATTGTGCCATCTACTAAGATTCTGAGTCATTCAGATATATTGTTCTAATATTAATTAGTTGCATTTTATAACCAAATCTGCAAGACAAACTAACATCATTTATGACAAGTAAACAGAAAATGCCCATTGTAATAGCCTCTTCCCAGTTTTTACATTAGAAGATTTATTAAAAATATGGTTATTAACTGAATTTTATAAACAACACAGTGTGAAAAAGACTGACTCCCACTCTAGGACTTCTTTATTTCCATGCAAATCTTCTAAATTCAGTTACTTATAACTTTAAAAATTTACTTTTCAGGATAGATGTAATTTTCTTCCTGGAAAGACCGCAAATCCTGTACAGTAATTCTTGATGCAGAGAATGAAAACTATGCACTTCTCTTCCAGTAAAAGTACTTCAGTGATCTTGGACTTGCTGAACAACCTGAACTACTTCATTTTCATTGTTCCAGGGATGGATTAGAGATCGATCTGTGTACGGTTTATGTAACATACTTAAGTGCATTCAACTTTTACAAACATGCCTCAATACAGGAGTAAAACTTATATTAATTTGTGTGTAGTGCATGTAACTGCATGCAGTGAGTAACACTAGCACACTGAAGAAAACTAGCAAGCTGCTAGCATCCTCAAAATATAAGTATTGTATACCGCATGTATCATTTTTAATTAGGTTCTTAAGAGCTACTTGTTGTAGTTCAGTCATTAAGCAAGCAGACTGGAAAGAAATAGAAGGGCAGTAATTTATGTACCTTTTCTCAGTCATATTCTTTATATATTTGTTACAATTACATTACCTTACTCCTCTTCCAGCAAGTCAATTTCTAGAGTTGTGAAGAAAAACAAGTGCACACATTACACTGAGATTTGTGAATTTCCTGGAGTTCCGTATAACTTTTGGTCTAACTCCCATGGCACAATCTCAACAGTAAAGCAAAGTTTGGCAGTCTCTGACTTTCAGGAACTGTTCAAGAAATATACACTCAAAGGGAAATGAATTCTAAATTGCAAATATCCCTGCTATCATGCAGACTTGGCTCACTTTTTGCCCCAATCCCTGTACTTTCGTGATTCGTCTCATCTTGGTTTAGCTCATTGCCACAGGACAAGTTTACGGCAACTTTAAAATGGTTTATATTGGCTTGAGGGAGTGTTGCCCAGTCAGGGTTTAGTCAGAAATGGTTTATGTTGACATGACTCAGGTCTGGGCACTCGCTTCCCTTCATTTTCTTTCCAGTTTACCACATTTTGAAACTCGATGACATACATCCTTGCCTGGAGGCAAGGGTTTTTTTTCCATAGATGCTTGAAACTTTCAACCATACTTCTGCTTTTACTTTGGTTATAAACTATATATAGAAGGTAGGTGCTGATACCAAAAAGCATGGTACAGGGTGAGCTTAAAAACTAATGCCTTATAGAAACCCTGTACAAGCATACAATCCAGTGCAATGTAAATAAACTACATATTTTAAGAAAAAACTTTTGTTCTCAGAAAGAATATTCTATTTAATATTTCTGAACTTAAATGCCACCAACAAGCCTGAAACAGAAGCTTGAATAAGGAGTTCTTTAACAGTGACAGGAAAATCCTTCATTGCAGTAGAGACATGCCACATGGAGGCTTTTGACAGTCCATCTTGTCACCAGCGAGGTGCTAAACCCCAAACTGGTCCTACGCCTATTTGTCTGCTGAAGGCAGCAGTGTACTTACCCACCATCCCCACCACTGATGGTTCTGAATTAATGTGTTCCTTTGGAAAGTGTCTGACTTTGGGAGAAAATTGAAATACTCAGACTTTTAGCAAATCTTCAAAATAAATAATATAAACCTTATATACTTCTTTTTGGGGGCCAATTCTTTTTGTGTCTTTTCCTTCACATATTCTTGTTACCCATTATCTCTTCTTACTGCCTACAGTCTCCATTGGCACTTTCCTGGGCCTGTCTGTCTTGTGCAGAGGAAAAGAGGAAGGAAAATCTTGCACCCATTTGTGTCTTATCCCTGCATTTCTCTGGTCATTGCTCAGTTTTCTGCAGAAGGCAGGTAGTTCTTCACAAAAAGCCCCACACAACTTTTCTTGTGTTACTCTGGAAAGGTATTATTTCAGCCAGTTCTAGAGTCAGTAAGCAGCAAAAGTGATGTAGTCACTTTTACTCATTTTCCAAATCTAAACTGCAATAAGAGATGCTGTTGGACTTAATTTCCACACGTGATGCAAAGTGACTTTACAATGCAGAAGTATCTGAAAGCTTCAGAGAAACTGAAGAGAGAAAACAAGGTTTTCTAAACATTCATTTTGTCCTGAAAGCCTGTTTTCCATGCTTTGGGAAAAGAAAAAATTTTGATTACCTTTATTCCATTTCTGCAGAAAGCTCAATTTAAGGCAGACTCAGCTGGTCAGTAATGCAGTGGCAGCTTTTGGTCCCATCCAGCCCATTAATTTTGATAGTAAAGAGAAACAAGTACATCTGGCTGTTATGGCCAATGGTGAATGACTCAGTGTGACCAGGGGTAGCTTTAGAAGAAGCACTTAGGAGATTGCAGCCCTCCCATTAGCACTGCATGATGAAAGGCACATTCCATGTCACATACCAACAGGAGAGCTTGAGCAGCCCTATCATCCAGCCCTGGGGGTAAAGCCTTACTGGTATCTGTTCCCAATTTGCAGGGCCTGAGACAACAGTAGGAAAAAGAGTCACCTGCAATTGTTCATAAGCAGTGCCTTACACCCACAGCTCTGACTTTTGCTGTCTATTTCTTGGGTCTTCTGCTGGCTCGACTCCTGTCAGGGGAATAGATAAGGATAACCCTGAGCCATAACATCTTGTTCAGGTGTCCAGTAAAACATCGTCTTTCTATCATACCTATAAACCTACTTCACAACTCTTAAGTATATCAGGTAGCCTGTACCAATGTGTTTAGTCCTGGAAAATATTGTTTTCTCCATGTTCTACTCTCAAAGGGATTCACTTCCTACTTAGTCCTCATAGATCAATTAATTTATTTTTATGTTTCTATAGAAAATAAACACTAACTTGCTACATGTGAAGAAGCACAATAAAATTACTGCTTAACAACACTTGCTTAAACATAAAACAGTATCATGATTTACCAGAAATATACAATGACCCATTCATTCTTTGCTTGCAGAACTTCCTTCCTAAATGTATTTGAAGACGTGATATTTTCCCCAAAGTCAAAACCAATGCCAGTTTTACAGTGCATTCTCTTGACATTTTTCATGTAATTTCATTCATAAGACACTTGTTTTATTCCATGGGGCCACAGGTGAAGATGACACATACAGATCTTTGTGGAGGATTATACTGGCCACAAACGGAAGAATATTTGAAAGAATGAAATTATTCCTCCTGACCAAAATATCTTTTGATTCAAACCTCACGTTTTGGTATTTTTTCCTTTTCATTACTTCAGGGAGGACTAGAAGATGGGGCACTACTATCCATGATAGAAGACACCACCAGCGTATGTGAAAATCATCTCATCATAACGCAGGGCTTGTCATGTCATCCTGCAGAAGGCTAAATAACGTCTGGATTTCACATGTTAATATGTGTTGGCAGAGGAATACTCTGGGTTACTAAAGCAATTGTAACTTTACCCTCTAGATTATGGAAAAAGATGAAGGGGAAAAAGGACTAAAACTCTAATATATTACTGAACAGAAAGTTGGTCATTTTGTAATCCCCAAAAGTGAAATCCTATTTATAGCAACACTGAAATCAAATAGTATGCAATCACTCTGAGGTTTGCAACATTTGACAAATTGTAATTTTGTTCTTCACAAACTCCTAAACACTTCCTGCTAAGTGACAACAAGCATCAGCAAGTTTCAACAAACCTTCTGCAGCTTCTTTATCTCACTATAAAGAACAGATGCCGTTTTGGGGCTGCTGTGAGCTCTTCTGTTCTTTGTGTAATATGCACATGTATATGAGAGTGCACATCACATGGAAATGTGATAGCCAAGGCCCATCTCAAATGCTTTTTCCGTGGTGCACAGTAAGCAAACAGCTGGCTTCAAGCAAGGATCCTCTGTCAATCATGGCAAAAACATGAGCCACATGCAATTTCATGGCAAAAGTGACAAAATTTTCACCATTAATAACAAAATCATTTTGGCTGTAAAATATACAAAGATGCTCCCACATTGTTTTCTAGTGTGTTTGTGAAAATAGTTATATATTTCTGCCCTTCACCAGTAAGAAGAGGAGAGTACCAAAAGTACATAAGTTAAAATGAGCTGATGCTCCCAGGAAATAACTACTTTCAGGGTATCGGGGCACTTTTAAATATTTCAGCAAAGAGCTTCCTATAAAACAAGAAGCCAAACGAACTGCAGATTTCAGGATGGGAGGAATTTCATGTCATGAAATCAGAACAAATGCCACCTACATGCTCAAACTGTGTTAAGTAAAGCCTTTGCTTTTAACTTAACAGTGTCCAAGCCTTTGCCAGTACACACTGTTCTTCCATTCTGGGTTCCTTTATGATAAGGCTTAAAAAGAAAAACTTAAGAAGTCTCACTAAATACACAGAAAAAGATAAATGGCTCATAGAGAGGAAGTTGCAGTTTGACTAAACTCCAAGCTTGAGGCTGAAAGGCGGCAACCTTCCTGATGGAGAAGGAAAGCAAGAAGACATTCAACTGATGATGGACATAACATAAGAGGCAATGTAGGAAGAAAAAATGAGACATAGAAATAGAATGCTTCAGGGAGGGGAAAGAAAATTAGCAAAGTCAGACATAAACAACTTAAAGTAAGTACAAGGGGCTTATAAAAAAGAGTACATCTTAATAGAAATACGTCTTGAGACAAACAATGTTGATTTACTTTACTGTTAGCAGGTAGGCATCTGCATCATTACACAAATGTAGAGCAGGTAGAAAACACAGGGGTTAGAAGAATATGGTATCTGCCCTGCAGTCACCTTGTGATACCCTTTTTTCCATGCTGAGTAGCCTTCCAGTTTCATGTGTACGAGATTTCCGTTTACAAAATTTCATTGGAAAATATGGATTCATTGATGCCAAAACATGTAGGAGAGAACATGTCTGTTGCAGCAAATACAAACTTTTTGTTCAGGAAGACTATACTATGCATACCAGAATAACCAAGAGGCACAGTGACAGGTGCATTGTCCTAGAGGCAGGAGACCCAGGCTCAGGCTTTGTTCCCCTGGAGTCAGAGGAAAGATTTCAGCTTCAGCCTTTCCCCAGTAAGCCCTCAAGGCTATCCATTACTCTTGATGGAACATTTTCAATCTCAACTATTAGAGCAGCTCTACTTTGTATAAATTGTATTAAGTATTCATTGAATTTTGGGCTTCAACACCAGGGGTTAGTGCCCTAATCACCTGGCTATTCTAGGAAGACTTGAGGGAGGGCAGAACATGGTAGGAATCATATAAGTCTCAATGGCTTTTATAAACTTCCTTCATCAAGCTCCACACTCCATCACTGCTGACCTCACTTCTGGTAGTCCTGACACCTTTGCAAACCTCCACGCCCCCGTTAGGTTATGATCATGTCACTGGTAGAATTGGTTGAGATGTTTTTGGCAGCTCTTCTGACTCTTTTTTTTTTTTTTTTTCCCCCGGAAGATTTAACAGGATAAGTCATATAACAGTCTAGAAGTAAAAAAATGTTTTGGACTGAACAAATAACTTCCTGATCAAGTCTAATCCAAAGGATACACTAGAATAATCCATCTTTACTTTGCTTACGAGAAAAAATTTAAAATAAAACAAAACAAAACATAGAACTGGAGAAGAGCAAAAAGGAATTGCTGAATGCACAAGTTGTCTGAGTATTTAAACATGGTTTCTTTCTTGAAGCAGAGAAGTAATTTCAAAATACTGGTAAAGGAAAGTCAATGATAAATAAGAATAAGGGGTTTTGTTTTCACAAAGCATAATATAACCGTAAAATACTCACATTAATTACTAATTACATGGAAAAGCTTCACTTTGAAACAACATTCAGAGTCTTTTGCTGTTGTTGCAAGCTTTATCTAAAAGTGCCTTTTGCTGCCACCACAATAAAGTTATAACATCATCTATGCTCATCCAGTAAGTTAAATAGCTCAGTTAACAGGAATGGTAGTAGACAAATGAGAAATATGAGAGCTTACTGCTGTAAAACACAGCCATTCGCACTTATGGGCATCCCTGGGCTTATTTCACATCAGTTGTTCATATTGCACATGGTTTGGATGAGCCAGACTCTTGATACTTCATTAATTCATCCATCCTCCATGTGTAAAATTCACTGTTCATATGCCAGGTCAAACCCCTTAAACACAGGGCTGGATTTGATCAGGCAAAGGCCTCAACAAAGATGAAGGAACCTTCACTCTACCCAGGGGTTTTGCTACAAGTAGAAGAGAGAGAAAGAGTACAAAAGGAGAAGATTCACCAAGTGTAGCAGGGGATGGTAAGACTCAAAAAAAAGGGACAATTTCTGCCTTTTTAAATTGTGCCCGTCTCCATAGGACCAGTTCTGAGGAACACTCATTATGCACCTCCATTACACAGAAGTTGACTATGCCACACTGCAGGGTCCTAGACTACATGGCAGCTGGAAACTGGAAAGTACTTGGAATCTCACAATACACAAGCCTCCATGTATGCTGTGATCCGTAGACAGTATATTCCAGTGCAAAATCTCTCCAGTGTCCTCAGACACAACAGGAGCAAGGTGGCAGGTGTGCTGAGGGAGGTTCAATAATCTTTGCTTTGAAGACATTTGGAGGCAATTGTCAACATTGCACCAAAGTCTAAAATTGATCTATCACTTTGTAATCCATTTCAAGTTCACATTCTCCTTTCCAATACCAGGAAGGATCTCATCATATAAAAGACAGACAGAAATATTGGTCCTGTTCTTTAGTACATTTCACTCTCTAAATGCTCTTTTTGTGTGCTTTTTATATTTTCAAAGGAGTAATTTCTTGACTGACTTAATTCTATTTCTCACAGGAAGAGTTCATGATAAATCAAAAATAAACACTACATTCCAGTTTCTTGAGATTATGTAACATGGGGTATATTTTCAAACCCCTCATTTAAGCAAGACTTTTGAGTTTATGGGATAGTGTACCCAAGGTCTGCAAAATCTAATTAAAAACAAGCTTTACCATAGTCTTCCCTTTGCCACAAGAAGGTCAGTAATTTCCCTGTATTATTGATAACATTTTTTTTCATTCTTTGTTCATGTAACTAATTTCAACACAGCTGTCACATAGAAGAGTTGAGATGATAAAAATTTTTGTGATATTACAGTAACTATGAGCCACCTAAATTTATACAAACAAAAATACACTTCTCTCTGTCTCTTTTCTCAAATAATTATTTGACCTATCTTGATTATCCAGATACCTAAAAAGTGGGATCTGATTTGAAAGTGAAAAAATTGAAAAATATTCCTGCTATTTTTCAACAAATCTCTTTCAATTTTCTGTGTTTTGAAGGTAATTGGTATATATGACAAACAATGACAGCATAGTTTCAATGGATGCAAGTGAAAGGTATATCTGATCTCTGAGATCCACGTGTCATCTCAGTAGTGAATGTTGTAAGAATTTGCCAATATCTTTGAGATCTTTGTGCTTGTCAGTGAGTTGTGTACTGATTACATTTTTTTGCTTTGAATTTCAATTTCAAAATATGTGAAAATAATCAAACTAGAAGAAGTGTCAAGGGAGAAAACAAATATTTGTGTATCATTGAGAATGAGTGGTGCAGTGATTTCAGGTTTTAATTGTCAGCATAGCATGCTGGCCATCTCACTACTAATGAATTTTTTAAAAAGAGGGTGTTTACATCAGAAAAACAGAGCATGACAGTCATGACCTATGAAAAGCAGAATACATTTTTTAATCTTTAGACAAGAGAGTAATTTTTGGTGTTGTATTTTTGTTTGAATAGACACATTACCAAGAACCGTGGGATTTGCAAATCTGGTTTAGTTCATCTGAAAAATCTCACAGATCAGGAATGCTTTTTTCTTTCTTAATCATTCTGCTTGGTCCCCAAATTAAATGCAATTCAAACCTCTCTATCAATATGCATTCAAAATCAAAATTTCCCATTAGAGCTATTTGTAACTAAAAAATGTATGCCTGTTGACACAAGAGCAAATGACATGAATGAATCTGCAGACCTCAAGAGGAAAAAGGAAAATGATACCACAACAGTCACCCGTCTGGTACTGATTCCATCATCTTTCCACCCAAACGTTTTCTGCAGCTTTTTTTTTTAGCTTTCTTCTGGAGAAATATTACAAGAATCTGGATACCTAGCTCTCAAGGAAAGCTTTTTTTGTCTGCATGAACTCAAAGAAATACCATATGTAAAGAACTTATAACGACATTATACACAAAAGTGTTAATAGAACAGATACTGTAAAGCTGGGAAATGCAAGCACGTATTGAGATTCACAAAGAAAGAACATGGTAAACCACTAATCGTCTGATAATTTCATGGGTCTTACTCAGGTTCATGGTAACATTAAGGAGACTATTACTCAGCTGTCATGCTTTCAGTCACGATGCCTTTGAAGAGTGAGTTAGGGTCAATAAAACCAAAAACTTACCACTTATTATAAAGTGGCTGATTGCAGTAACATCTGATTTCAAATAAAATAATAAAAAAAAAAGACTATTTGGGGTCTGGGAGATGTTCACTCTGTGTTTTCTGTCTCTTATTATCCTCAGATTGCCGTAGATCTTTCCTATTTCTCCTTCTGCTCCCATTCTGGTGCTTTTCTGTGTTTCAGTCACTCTTGCTTGTTTTTAATTCATCACAGTCTGCCCTACCTTGCTTCCACCCACAGCTCTAACCTAACACTCTTACCCTCACCACCTTGTATTATTTTATTTGAGGAAAAGGAGGAAACTGCAGGTCTCATCCTCAGCACATGAGAGGAAAGAAGTGAACAGGCACATGTCCCCTACCAGGAGAAAAAGAGTTGTGAAAGGTTTTGATAAAAGTCAACATCTATCTCTTATGTGCTGACTACCAAATATTTGTAAGCGACTCGTTTCCCAGCAACAATATAACCTGGCAGGCAATGATGAATTCTTTTCTTTTCACGATTCAATGCAAATTTTTAGTACCTCAAATGAAGTTGTTCATTCTTCATAATAAAATATAAAGATAGACTAAAGTAGAGCAAGAGAAGGGGAAGATGATTCATTTTGCCCTGATTGCGAGTAAAACACTGTAGGGTTTGTTAAAATTTGATGTGGATATCATTTACCCCTTAAAATTTACTGCCCCAGACTCCCTGTTGCTCCCAACACAATGCAGTCAAACATAACAGTAACACCTATTAAATTGTCTGACAAAATCCTGCCTTCCACTGCAAACTTTTGGCCCATTCTGAAACCTAGGCCTGGGTTTGAGCTGGCTCTGGGCACAGCCAACAACTTTGCAAATGTATATTCCTACACACATTGCACATGCAACGAGCAGTCCCCTCGTTCATTCCAAATTCCACTTCCAAGCAAAAAAGCTTTGATTCTTTGATTCCTAGAAGGGGAAGGTAGACCTTTAAGACCACTGCATTTCAAGTACTCAGGTTGAGAGCTCACAGATGGGAGTAGAATCATAGAATCATTTGGGTTGGAAAGGGACCTTAAAGATCATCAAGTTCCAACCCCCCTGCCCTGGGCAGGGACACCTCCCACCACACCAGGTTGCTCAAAGCCCCATCCAGCCTGGCCTTGAACACTTCCAGGGATGGGGCATCCACGACCTCCCTGGGCAACCTGATCCAGTGCCTCACCACCCTCACTAAAGAATTTCTTCCTAATATCTAATCTAAATCTCCTCCCTTCCAATTTAAAGCCATTGCCCCATCATGGCAGCCCGAGCAATTGTGATGAAAATTCATGGTCTGCCTCCCACTTGAGAAAGGAGGCGAATAAAAGAGATGAAGGGGCAGAGATGGAAGCAGGGAGGGAGGGAGAAGACGCCTAACAACAGCAAGCAGAGATCCAGGCTAACGCGGGTGATGGCAAAACCACCAACTCCTTTTTTTCAGTGCTTTGCAACCCCAGGGAGGCCAATTCCGAGAAGATCGTATTGTTCAAACAATGGATTGATCGGCATGTTCATGGGCTGCGAACAGGCCAGCTTGTGGTAGGGAGGGGGGCGGCGGGGGGAACAAACAAGCGATTTGGAGCAGGAGGGATGTGGGAGGGAGGCCAGCCAGGCATACTCTGCGCCATCAGCCCTGACATGTGGCCATGGCTGCTTAAAGAGCAAAAAATGCGGAGGAAGAGAAGTTTAAGTGAGGCCATGCCAGAAGAGTTAGCTCAGCTAAGATCTGTCACGGGGAAGAAAAATGGTTTCGAGGAAGAAGACAGAGTGTCTGGGTAGGAGCTCCCATTGGTTTGGAGAGGAGCCGTGCTCTGAACGTAGGCTAAACACAGAAAAACAGATTGCAAGCATCTCAGCCCAAACCAGTGAGCATCTCTGGTTTCGATGTCCCTCACTTCCATTAAAAGTTAATCAGGATTTTTATATTTTTTTCATTTCTCAGCCTTAATTCTATTCCATAATAGCCATAGTTTAAAACTTAAGCACGTTAACCTAAAGCTTTCCTGCTAGCTCCCCCTCATGTAAGGGATCAATTCATGTGTCGGTGCTCTGTTGAAAAACATTTTAGGTTAAGAAGTAACAGGAGGGGTGTTAAGGTAGAAATAACTCCACATTTGACTCCTAGACCTCCTGTACACTTCAGCTTAATGGAAAGCTTCAGGGAAGAATTTTTTTTCTTAGAAAAAATTGTATCAGCGTTAATTTTTGTGGCATTTTAGAAGTCAATGATAAAAAAAACTTCCTACTTCAGAATTTATGGTACAGTGGATTTACCCAAATAATTGTTTTGTCATCCAAGGCTACATCAAGCAAATCCTGAAAAGTGGTCATAGATCTGTCGCAATCATTGGCTTTGAGGACCTGATGCATCCACCATATGGGTTTCTAGGTGGGTGACTTTGAAATAGCTGCAATTTTTGTCCATTGCCAAATCAAAATGGACATTCTGGGGGGAGAAGAAAAGCCTGCATACCACTGTATAGCTGAAGCAGAAAAGTGGTTTGTGTCTGGGGCACTTTCTTTTAAGGTACAGGACCACACACATGAAAGTCTTCCAGGCTATAGCTTCTGACAAAAAAAAAAGCACTGACAGCAGCTGTGAATTATTTAAACATTTATTAAATCACAACAAATGGTAACACATCAAGTGCTATCCTCGCTTCTTGTAGCAGTCTTATTCTAAAGAGGGAAAATACTAGTTAAATGATTTTTTTAAGTTCTTAAGATATTGATTTAGTAAATATCTAAGATAGAAATTTCTCTAGGGCTTCCCTAACAGTTCCTTTACTTGGTAGAAGTTCAGGATACGATGTTTCCATGTATGTAAATATTGAAATCAATAAAGAACTTTCTGACGGTTGAACTATCCGTGTTTCGTAAGTGAAGCAACGTGCACGTCCGTCCAGTCTATCGGGCACTAAGGAGAAACTCAGAACACACACTGGTACTGTATGTCTCTTAAATTCATGGAGGGCTCTGATTTCATTGATGACATATGACTCTATGTCATGAATTTGGGTGAATTCGGAGTTGGTGCATTCAGGCTTATTTTGCAAAAATAAAGACAAGAAGCAAAAATGCAGCTTTAGAGCCTTTTTCTCTTTCTCATGTTCTTGCAAAAGTTAAACAGCTCTCTTTCAGGCTCTTTTCCCTCCATTTTCTTCACTTTGCTAAAAGCTTTGACAAGACAATGATTTTTTTTTCCCCCTAGTTAAACACTTTCACTTGTTACTCTCCCTACTGTGAGAAAAAGTTCTCTGCAAACAGCAGCATAGGTTAGGAACAAGGAGATATCTTTATATATTTTTTAACTGAAATGTCATTTTTAAAAAAAAAAAAAAACTACAACCCTTTAAAATAAAATATATTTGCCTTAGAAAATTTATTTTGTGCACCCAGTATTTATCTAATCATGTTTTGCGGGCTTTTTTTTATTTTTTTAACATGAAAATGAAATAATCCCTTCCCTTCACTCTTTTGTCCTTTTTTTTTAATACAATTTGGACACAGCAGATGAAGTGCAAATAAAATCTCCTATACAGAAACAGAAGAACTACAGCACGAAAATCTTTTTGGTGTGGTGGCAAGGGGCTACCTACGTGGTATATAGCAGAAGACAAGCTATTCCCTGAATGTGGAATGAATAAACTCCACTGACACGTTTGCCACCAAACACACCACTGAGCGGTGATTTCAGATCTCCAGAGAATAAAGGAGCTTCTCAAAAAGGAGAGCACTCGTTTTGCCAAGGAAAACGTGCCCACAGTGGAAAGGAGAGGATGATGAAGAGGAAGGTGATGTGAACAGGGACCTTACCCCTTCTTCCCTGTCTCTACCTTCCTTTTGGCAAAGGCACATGAAGTGAGGAGGATGTTGCTGCAGCAGTGGGATGGGCCAAGGTGAACAGCCTCTTCAGAGGGACCTAGGACTTCTGGCAGAGCCATGGCAAGCACTAGGTCAGGATACAAACTGCTGGAGGTTGGGGGGAAAGGAGGGGAGGAAAGAGGACCATAAGGTAGTGAGAAGTGGAGCCTGTCGAGAACCCAGCAACCCTGAGCTTCACTTCTCAAGTTGGAAAATATCTGTCAAATGCAATACAAAATAATCATATTTCTTACATACAAAACAACAAATTTCACTCATTTCTCACTTCACTAGTTCAGCGGTATAACCCAAGGACTTCGGCACTACCAATAACCAAGAAACCATCCTGAAGAAGCCAAGAGTTAGTACAAGAGTGTTGTGAGCAAGTGTTATGTATAGCATAGGTACAAGCAGTCTGAACAGGTATCGCTGGCAATTCTTCCACATGCTTGACTTTGTCATCTTAAAGCTTAGCTCTCTTGTTGTAGTAAGAGCTAAAAGTTCATAGCTAACTATAAACACAGAAAACCCCACCCCAACTTTATGAAACTTTTTTAGAAGACAAAAAAGAGCAAAGAAAAGACAAAAATCTCATTAACTCTCTGCGGTAGGTTTTCTTTTATTGTCCTTTGAGTTGCTTGTTGCAACCACTGTAAAAATGAGGAGTAAAATAACCACATTATTCCTCCTGTAGGTAGAAAGGTTTGGGGGGTTTCTTAGATTTTTCTTTCTCTTTTTTTTAATCGGATCCCATTCTTGGCCAATATTAATAAGCATGCTAGAATACCAAGTCATTATCGAATACTCTCAAACTGCTCACTCACTGTCCACAGAGGGAAAGAAATTTCCAACCAGATTTGAATAACAAATTTGAGGAACCTGTGGTCAGGTAAAAAAAGTGGATAGATAATTCAGTGTGAAATATTAATTTAGGTTTCCCATGAAAGGCATTTAAGCGGTACTCTATCACTAGCAGTAAAAGGAAATAAAGAGAAGTGGAGCTATCACGATTTTGAGAAGTATTCAGAAAAAAACAGGGTGTTTGGGGTTACATATGCATTTCAACACCAGTTTCCATGCTTTGTTTAGAAGAATACTGGTGCACAGATGTTAAATAGATATTCTGGTTTGGGGCCGAGAGCCCAAGACTCTGTTCTTCCAACTAATTACTTTAATTTTTACAATTAGAGCACAATGCTCTCCTCCCTCGTCCAAATGCTCCGTCTTCCCCCTCACTGTTCCCATAAGTAAATCCTATATGCTCAGCTCATCAACATCCTATCTGCTAAATCACTCGCATGATCCTTTTCTTCCTATAAGGCAAATAATTTTTTTGGTTTTACAGAAAGAAGATGCTTGAAGGAGACAAACACAGAGTCTCTTTTTTTTTTTTTTTCTTTCAGCAGAATTCAGATGACAGCAAATTGATCTTACCAGTGTACAAGTATACATTTCTGCACTTTTAAGGGGAAGAACAGGAAGATTTTAAGGGGTGGAAAGCAAAAAGTAGGTTTTCTTACCTAACAAAAATAGATTTTCTTACCATTAGGAAGCACACAACACGGAAGTATGCCCAGGTTTTCTAGGCACACAACTATATTGTACAGGAACAGACCGAAAGGGATAAAAATATAAATCTGTATTCCTCTACATATAACAAACATAGTTTTGTTACAAGGAATCAGTCAGTCCCAAGGTATGTCAAAAATGAAGTTGTTTCCCACCAGATGATAGCCTAAGTGTGATATGGCCAACTTCTTTAAAGGCAATTTGTGCAAAAAAGCAGTGGAATTTCTAATAACACGCAAGCGGATCCCCAGAAATCATCAAAGAACAGGCTTGCAGGCAGGGTAATAAACTCATCTTAAAGTTAAAGCATTTTTGCCAATGGTCCTCCTTGTGCCTGACCAGATGGTTTTTAATTATGGACGTTGATGGCTTGTTTCAAAAAGTTCATCTACAACTTTGACAACTGGAGTTTCCACTCTGTTGATATGAAGCTGACTTTTTTGAAGGTAATGTAAGTACTGTGTAATACATTAAGATAGATTTGACTCTTTAATATTTATAAGATTAGCATTTATATTAGACCATAATGAGCTCCAATTAGTATCATTCCAATCTAACCTAAGGTCTATAACCCAATTTTCTTACATTTCAGACATCATCTTCAAAAGTAAGATGGAAAAGAATTGATTGATTCATGACAACATTTTTTAGGGTCTACTGGGAAGAAGAATTGCTTGAATGATTGATCAGCATTTTTTCATCTGTCGCTTGAGGTATCTTTCATGAAAAATACCATGTAAAGCTATGAGTTCACTGATGATAGCAAGTATTTAGAAATTAACTTTTTTTTTTTGCTTGTTAAAAATCTAAACATTTCCCTAGCTTGTCAAATAAATCCTTAATTAAATTGATTTCCCTTGTTGCATCCTTTTCACAGGTAGATTGTTAAATCACTTGAAACCTCAAGGTGATGCCAGGCTGGCATCTAAATAAATTTATCCCATGTAACTGTTGTTGACGCCTTACACTCTGCTGTAATCAGTAATGCTGTGACTGATCAGAAAGCTCTCTTTGTAGGGTTTTCGTCTCACACATCCAGCCACCCATCACCTTTTGATTGAGCCTGGTGCATCCATTGGGAGGTGTGAGGTAAAGGAAACACCTCACACAAGTTGGAGAGCAGCTGCTGGACACACAAAGCTTGTGTTTTATGAAGAAGACATGGCAAATACCTGCTATGGACAGGGGGTGGAAAGGAAAAAAAAAAAAAAGGCATAAAAAGGATATTAAACTCACAGATATGCCAGAAAAATGAGCTGCCTCTAATTTCAGGAATCAGCAGGCCAGCAAAGATAAACTTGTGAGGATAAACTATGGGCTTTTTTATAAGGTTATAGGTTTTAATGAAAATACTTTTAGCTTTATGCATTTCATTAAAGTAAAGCTAATTCTTTTAGAGGTGTTTCAGCATAAGAGAGTCCTAAATCAGATACACAATGGGAATTGTCACGGGAATAAAAACACATGAGGTGTCAGAAGCTGACATGTTTGGCCAGTGATGGTGCAGGAAGATGAGGCTGAGTAAAGATGGAGCTGTGAGAAATCAGTGCTCTGTGTGCAAAATCCCACACCTCTATCAGCTGGCCTCTGCAGCATCTCCTTCCTGTAAGCAAGCCCAACAACAGATCCTATTTCTTCGTCTGAAGAAATATACAGAGGTGATTAATTCTATATCAAAAGAAAATACATTGTTCCTAATTGTTCAGCCTACATAAACCACAAGTAGTTTACCCATTTGTATTGATAGCCCAGGTCAGCGTGCATCTCTAATCCAATTTATGCATATCTTTTCCACCTGCTTTTAAGCACTCTCCCTTTGCCCATTACAGTTATCTGGGAGCATACACTAATCTGTTAACAATCCTATGCTTTTGTACATGCTCCCTATTTCAGATTTTACTATATGTAAGTCATTGTAAACATGCATGAAATAAATACGAAATATTTTCTTAGAAGTCACATTAACAGATGTTGCTCTGTTCATAGAAAGACTACAATAGATACCAATATTCAATTAAAAAAAAGTTTGAAATAGGATTCAAAATATTACCCTTACTCCCTACTTTATCTCAGGTATTTCCACAAGATGGGCATACTCGCTAGAACATAACTACTGGGAATGACTGTTGCACTGAAATACATAACAGCAGCCCACAATGAGCCCACTACAAGGCACTTCACAGCTTTTCCATCTTAGAATCATAGAATTGTCTAGGTTGGAAGGGACCTTCAAGATCATCTAGTCCAACCATCAACCTAACCCTGACAAAA
>JAOQGH010000019.1:76991619-77005492 GCA_025769975.1 Gallinago jamesoni
ACAAAAATCACTAAACCCTATTCCTAAGGACTATGTCAACCCGTCTTTTGAACACCTCCAGGGATGGTGCCTCAACCACTGCCCTGGGCAGCCCATTCCAATGCCCGATAACCTCTCTGTGAAGAAATGTTTCCTAATCTCAAATCTAAACCTCCCCTGGTGCAACTTGAGGCCATTGTCCCTTGTCCTATCTCTTGTGACTTAGGAGAAGAGACCGACCCCCACCTCTCTACACCCTCCCTTTAGGAAATTATAAAGCATGATAAGGTCTAAGATCTTCTGTAGTGTTGTCCCTCTCATCCCTCAACCTGAAGTTACAAGGCTAAGACCCTACCTCAAAGCCTATTTTCAGGTAACACTTCCCCAATAGATATGCTTCATTTCAATTTATTTCATAAGTTATGATTCGTATTCTTGCTTTCCAGTAAAAAGCAGAAAATCTGTCCTATGTGCCCTGTGAACTCTCCTAGTAATTTCTATTTTCAATTCAGACTATGTTATCAAATCTCCCTAAACAAGAACTTGGGTCAGCTCATAGCCAGTAGTCCATCAGGGCTGGTAGAATATTATCCACTTTGATTCTGTTGACTGTGTTTTTGTTGTCTCAGTATCTGCAGAAGACATTAAATGGAAGGTCTTAGAAAACAATAATTTTTCATTCTCTTGTTTCATGAAGTAATCTCAGTGATCCCTACTCCCTTGCTGCTCTGCCCCTTTCAAGTAAAATCTTGTAACTCCCCAGGTCAGCTGGCAATGCATCTTCTCTGCTACCTCAATTTCCTACTTTTCTCTATGCCCAGAGATCATAAAATTAATTTGACTCAACATGCCATGCAGCAAAGGAGGATTATGGAGGGATACCAGGGAAGCTCTTGAACAGAGATTGTCTGTTCATCATTAGAGAGATGTCATAATACAAGAATACTGTTTCTGTAAACCTTCCCCACCACAGCATCACGCACATGTTTGTCCATGAAAATGTCTCCTTGTACGACCCACCAGCTTTCAGAAAAGTGAGCTCCTTCAATATATCAAATGTGCTGCACATGGTCTTGCACTCTTGCAACTGAACATCAACTCAGCAATGTGAAAAGGTGCTGCTGATAACAGAATAAAATTAAATAAAAACTACCAGCTAAAAAAGAACATCTGTCAGGACTGGACATTATATACTTGAAGTAGAAGAAATGAGATGAAGTCTTAAATGTCCACAGGAAACATGATTAAACACAGCACATACAGCATACTAAAATTCAAGATGATGTGATAATCGGATGTTTGAATTGCTTAGAAGACCCTAATTTGCAGTTGCTAAAATTCTTGGGACACCAGTTGTCCCCTCAATGACACACTTCCCTCCCTACCCTAAACCGATAGATCTACCTTAAGAGGGCAGTTCTCAGCTAACATTACAAAGAGAAACCAGAATAATGAAAAAGTCTAACAACTGAATTAGAAAGCATCCTGCAGCCAAATCTTGTATCAGCATCCAATGTTACCAGCACTGCAGTGGAAAACATCTCAAAAGTAAGGGATTAGTGATGTACTATTTCCTATATTCCTACTGTTTAAAAATAAATAAATAAATAAATAAACCCATTTGTTTGCCCTACCTCTTTCTGCGTCATCCATGTTGATTGCTAGTGTTGGTTGGGGGCAATTAAAACAGCGCGAGTGATGAATTTGAGTAGCCGTCCTCACCTTGACTGTGCAGCGCTGGTGGGAGAAACGAGGTAGTTAGCTGAAGACTCATTAAGTGAGTTATGCATGCAGACAGAGAGGCTGCCCTGAAAACAAACACACAAGAAAAAAAGCATTTCTGGATGAGAGCAAGGGTTCCTCTCGCCCAGCGGCACAAGCTCAGTGGGAAGCTTGGTACTGGAGGCTGTGTAATGCTTCCCTGAGCACTTCCTCAGCCTCCAGACCTTTCCAGCTCTGGGTCCTCTTGAGCGACTTGTGGCCTTTGTTTAGGGGGGGATGCTGCTTGTTGCCTGAACCTCCGCCGCTTTCCTTTGGTGGCGTGTTGCCTCTCCTTCCACGCACTGCTTTGTCCCCACGTCCATGGCTCAGGGACACATTACGAGCCCTGCTCTCTTCTGATGGCTTTCCACCATCTTCTTTATCCCCTCCAGAGGGTCCAGTGGAAGTTGTGTGATATTAATAGCTTCCAGTAACATTTGTGATTCCCCCTACCCATTCATTACCACTGTGCTTATCGCCAGAACGTCTGGGGGCTCTTTCAGAGCTCTTCCTGCTTTCCCAGGGAGGTAGCCACAGCCAAAAGTGCTTTAATCCCTCTGCATGCAGTAATAAGCTTGTGACCTTTATTCTCTGCGGCAGACCTCAAAGTTAACTATGCATTTGTGACCAGGAGATTCAATTGCAGCTGAAGGCTCTGCAGGAATTGCTCTCGGAGAGCTCTGGTAAGACACAGTGCAGAATACGCTTGTCAGTGACGTGGCAGATTTGGTACCAGAGGTCCACAGAGCCATTAAGTTTCTCTCTGCCTACAGTACTAAAAGATAGGACTTATTAACAGGTATTCTCTGTGCCAATGTTTAATGTATTTTTTAGCTGTTTCAATTACAATTTTTTTTTTTTTATTTTAGAAAGTTTTTTTTTTCCCCCTGGAATTCTCAATAGCAGACATTTTTTGCTAAAAATGCAAATAAAAAATAAAAATATTTTGCAAATAAAAATTCACAAAAAATGTGCATGTGCTATTTAAATACAACAAATGGATCATCTTGCTTCAAGCAGGCTCCATTCCACAAGAAAAGAAGACTGCCTTGCTAAGCAAAATACTTTTTAGACAACAAGGTCTATTTCCCCATTTAAAGCAAAATGCATATGGCTAAGCCACTATGATCCAACATATTTTCAAACATGAGTACATCTAATTTAAGAAAGGTCTTTGGGTTCTGCTTTTAAAACTACTACAGATTAACTTACATGACTTGTAGATCTCCTGGGAACATAAACTCAGCTTAAAGGTACAGAAAACAGCAGTGATTTGATCAAGGGTTTTGCTTAAAAATAAAATATTTGCTAGAGGTACAATCACTTATTGGTATTTTAAATAAACCGGCAGGCTTTGCTATTTCCTAAAGCCCTTTCGGGGTATTTTATCCAGAGGAGCATTTCCCAGAGGCTTTTATCATGTCTGGAAAGGGGGTTTATTCACAGAGCATTATTTATGATTTGTCTTCAAGGTATATTCTACTTTTTGGACAATGTCTTCAGTGGAAAAGCAAATAGTCCAAGACAGAATACTTTTAACTTCAAAACTGCCTAAATTTCCCCATGCCACACAACAAATAAGTCAGCCTCGAGTCTTTTGCTGCAAATATTTCAAAATATTCAGCAATGATCTGCTCTATAAACTAGGCCAGTGAGCCCTGGCTGTTGGTGACTCTGACACTGAACATTACTTTTTGACACTTTTGCACCATTTTCCATTAAAATCAGGAGGTCAGGCACTCGCTTCCATTGCCTGGGTTGCAAAACCAAATCCTGAGGGGGCCTGATGGGACTTCAGCAAGGAAATGGAAAGTTGTTGGGTTGTGTTTTGCAACGGGCTCAGGGTTTCTCTCTACCTGCTACTGGGCCATTTATCAGCGTGGGCCAGTAGATACATTCCCGAAAAGCTGAGGTTTTATCACTCAGTGCATCCCACCAAGTGTCCAAAACTCTGAAATCCTTTCTTTTATCACTTCAAAGGCTAAACAGCTCACTGATTCGGAGGGAAATCACTTAAATCCCATCCCCAACCAACATCATCAAGATCTACACAGATATTCCTGAGATACTCTTCTGGATTCTTTTTCCCCAAGGACATTTAACTAAAAAGGTATACAGTTATAGAGCTGTTTCAGAATTTGAGCAATAGCAGTAGTCTATAAAATGAAAGCAATATTGCAGCAGATGGGAAGAGACGGAAGAAAATGGAGAGAATCAGCTGCAGTTCTGAGTTTCTTGCAGGTGTACAATGATTAACTAGCGGATCACACACACCCCTAGTGCTCTGAAGAGAAAAAAGAAAAAAAAAAAAGCACTCACTGAAGCATGTGTTACAGGCCAAACTGTTCAATGCAATTCTAAGGCAGAGAGAAATTTGTCCCCCATTTTAGCATATCTGGTTTAATTCCACTGAAAGCACAACTGGGAATAATGTGTCCATCCAAATGGCTGGTTTGGAGCTGACGACAATCAAATCACTGCCTTATTTAGGATGATAGATTAAGGGGAATAACAGGCAGTTTAATCAACTCTAATCTTTTCCAGCCCAGAAGCTGTATTTCAGCTACTGTTGTAATTGAGGATATTTGTGTTGTGTAATGACTGTGCATAAAGCATTCAGTTACCAGGTTGGACGCTGCAAGTACACCTGACCAAGCACCTTCTAATACCTAATTTAATGTAAGGTTCTGCATCACCAAGATTAAAGAAAACATCACTGTATCAGCAGGCTTAAAGGCCTTTTCATGTATGTATTTTTCAAAATTAAAAGATGGAGTGATCTGTTTTCAGTTTTCATTAATAAAAGGCTAGCTCCTTAAGCTTATTAGCTCAGTTGTGACTGGCTCCAAATTTGTGTAATAGTTTTGTTCCTTGATGAATAAGTAGAGATTTCAGGAACAAATGATTCTATATGATGAATTTAAAACCTGTTTTTCTCTGTATAATGTTGTATGCTAGTTTAATAATCCAAATATTAGTGGTGGTAGAAATCATCCAAAAGTGTTCCTGCTTAAAAACTTTCTTTTTGCCATCTCATTCCATATATTTCTATGAGCCTTTTTTGCCTATGAATGTGGCAAAAGAAGACACGGACAAGAGGATAATTGAAATTGGCAATTAAAAGGTATTTTGAGCTTAAGTTTTTTAACACCTTGTCCAAGCAGCAGCATTCATTACTGTAACATTTAGTTCAGTTTAGTTCTTGGCTATCGTGATTCATGACCAAGTAGGTAGATAATTTTTAGGGTTGATTTTATGATTCCAATCCAGTTTTCACTACGAAGGGTATAGTGCAAAGACAGAGAAATCAGCTTGGTAAGGTAAAATTGTTATTTAGGAGGAAAGACTCCAGAACAAGAGCTGACAAAATAGCTGCAAGAAATGAAGCATTTATTGTGGGAAGTCATAAGAATTATTTTGCCAATTGTCAGCTAAACATCAAGCATTTTCATGTTAACTTGGAAATAGCAGTCTCCATTGAGAAACCCCAGCAGCTGAAATCCTGCTATTCACAAGAAAATAATAAGTAAAAAACCCTTACTAGACAATATTACTTAGTATTATCTACCAAACCCTATGCATGAGCTCTTCTCTTGAATATCCCCACTTTGTTTCACACTGATGTATTTAATGGCCTCATTTGTGTATTGGTTCACATTTTCATTATATTTTGCCATTTAGCATTCTCCATGATTGTGTTTCATTGAACAGATGCACTACAGTTTCTCTGCAGCAAATTCTATGATCCATAATTAGATGTCAATATGTTTTCTTGTAATGCTATTGTGAATTAAACACATTTTTAGTTACATGGACATTAATTAAAATCATATGCTGAATTGTTACATCTTTTCAAGCCAGTTGGAGAAAATATTTCTGGTTTACTTGAGCACTGTAGAGCATTCCATTTTATTTCTTCATTAGTTACTGTACTGGAAGAATCTACCCCCATCCTACCCCAAATGACGCAATATTAACGTTTGTAACAAGATCAATCCTGCCCCACAATGCATGGATCTAAGTGCTAAAGAATGCCTTCAGTCATATGCACTCAAAGAGGAGATGAGGGCACCCTCTCCCTAGCAACTGAGATCTTCTACGTGTATTAAACAGGACAGAGGGGAGGTAGGACCCAGGGATTACCTTCATCCCAAGTGTCCCTGCTTATACAGGTGCATACTGGAGAATTAATACATCACAATAGGAAAAAGTGACCTTAAATCAAAGAAGAACCTGGTCAATAGTCCCAAATTAAGTGCCCACAAACAAAGTTTAGAAACCTGACTGCTGTTAACAGACAGGAGGAACAGAGGGAGCAAGAGTAGTACCAAGATCTTGCATAATCATTGACATGTTTTATATACTAAATGACGTAATTTTTTTTTTTTTTTTTTTGCCTGTAGGGGAATCAGTTTTGATGGGCAGGAGCTAAGAATTTTCGTTAAAAAAAAAAATCTATAGCAGTAAGTTTTGGAGGAGGTTTCAAGCAGGTCCCAACAGAATGAATGGCATAAGGCTGGCATAAGATGTGTGAAATAACTGTAAACAGCTAGTGGGATGTGAGCTAGTGAGGAAAAGAGCAAAGAACAGCTTAAAATAATAAGGCGAGCCAGTGAGAACCAATATTCTTCCCTATTATTGTAGGTGGCACGTCCTTCCAAAAACACCCTTTTGGTTAGTATAACATTTATTTCTACTTCCTACTCACTGAGGGCAAGTTTTGCCTCCACTTCGCAGTTGCCAAAGTTTCCAAGACATAAATGATGTGATTCAGAAGAGTAAAAGCAGGATGAGGAAGAGAAGTTGGGGTTCAGCCTCCCCTCTGCTTGGTGGAAGTTCACTCTGGGGAATATATTCCACAAGACAAAGAGAAGAGAGTTACCCACTAGGAAAGAAATATTAAAAAAAAAAAAAAAGCAAGAAAGAAAAAAAGATATATCCCTTATTTAAATGCCCCATGTAAGGCAAAGTAAGGCTGAAATGTTCAAAAGGAGGGTTCTGCACTGCCCCTCTTTTATTCTCCTGCACATCCTCTCCTTGTGCCCCGTCCCTCTCTCCAGAGAGTTTAGCTACAGGTGTGAGTTTCCTCCAAGAAGAAACAGTGACCTAGATAACAGCCAAATTCTGCTTTTTCATACCATTGTATCATGCAGCAGCATGTGAACACACACTGCAGTGTCTCGGTGGCTTTCAAAGGACGGGCTGAGGACTTGATTAGGAAGATGTGGTAGAACATAGAGGGGAACAAGGAAGGGAGATTAATCCAAAGCACTAAATGAGCTTCCCAATGACACTTTTAAGCCCCACATGCGGTTCACTGCAGGGGGAAGCCATAGCTAACTTGGGTACAAAAGCAGTTTTTCTGCAGCGTTCCTGCCTCTGTCCTCCCTCACCCCTCTCCATATGCAGCTGTATAAGGAAGATTATAAGTAGAGTTTGTGGGGATGTGCCTTCAGCATTTTCCAGAAGATGCTAATTGATTAAAATTTGGATGTTTATAAGATGGGTATTTGCAAAATGAGACATTCAGAAGGAGAAATGGAAAAATTTTTCTTCATCCCATTTCATTGTCATTTTAGTGAAAAGTTCAAATTTTTAGCTTTCAGACGATACAGAAAGACTTATCTGAAAACAAAAAAAACTGATAAATGACTGCCTTTTTCCAAGTTTTCAGCTTGTGAAAGTTAGAGAGATTGCAATTTCGCCTCCTGACTTAGCTCTATTTTCAGTGAGAGCACATGCGGTTCTAATGAGTGCCATTAGGTCCGTGACAAATTTTCTGAGTATCAAACCTACTTATGGTAAAACACAGACTTCACAAAATTAAAAATAGTGTATTGAGTTCTTCGGAGATTGAAAGGCAAACATTCTGAACTGTGAATAAGTCAATTTTTTAAAACCTGTAAGAAATCTCAAATTTAGAGAGGAGCTCAATTTGCATGCAAGATTTACTGTAAATTTTGAACACAAATGTCATTGAAATGTTCACAGAATTAGGTTATACAAAAGACAACTTCTGACTGAAGACTCTCTCCTATTTGCAAGTATCACATAGGCAAATAGCTAGAGCAGTTATGAGTACGAGTTTAAAGTCTATAGATCAAGGCTTGGATTCTCTGAACACATCAAAAGTCTCATAGCAGCTCCCAAGGTTCTGCTGATTAACCCAGTAGGATATTAATTAAGCAAACATCTGCCATCCATACTCAGCATTCTCTTTCACCAATTAGGAGAGATCTGGGTATTTCAGACTTCTGAAGCACATCTTTTTTTTTTATTTTATATTTTTTTTTCCCAGTGAATTAAGTCTATACAGCACTGACTGAAATAAGCCAGTTTACTACTGAAACAGACTGTAATACCTACTGGAAGTAGCAGAACTGAAGGAAAAAGATTATAATTTTTAAAATAGTTCGAGCTACCTGACCCAATTTTGTGTAGCTGCTGGATTCTCAGGCAGACATCATCCTGTGCTATGTACTGGAAGAACAAGGGGTTAGATAGTGCCTTTCCAGAGAAAAAGCTCCGAGGCAAAGCAAAACAATAAAAAAGTTCAGCAGAGCTCCACAAAAAATACTAGTTAAGGAGAAGAGGATTATTATTTCAGGTTGCATACAAAGAGGTCAGGGTTAGAAATATGCTAATAATTTTCCTTGCCCTATATCTGCCTTCTCATGATCCTGGGGTACTTTATAACACTGATGGTGACATTTTTATGACTACAAAGGTACAGTGCTGCTTCTGTGGTGCCTACTTTCCAGAGGTTTATATGTTTCACATAAATATACGCTAGAGCATGGCTGTTTACCAGCAGATCTTTCTTATCCATCTTGCCAGTGAACAGCTTTCTCTACTTTCCCTCTTTGCAACCAGGATGTTCTGATCAAGTCCAGGTCAACACTGAAGTTAGTTGTGTCTACTCAAAGTTAGTAGAGATTTATTACTCTCCCAAAGTTATCCCTGGTACACTGCTTTGATAACATCACCTTCCTTGCAGTCCATTTAGTTCACCCTTCTTTAACCCACTGTGATCTTCAGCTTGCACTCCCCTCGTGTCCCAGTTACCACTCCTTGTACTCTACCAAGGTATCAACAACTCTGGCCAACCAGCAACAGAGACTTCCTTGATGCTCTGTACTCTTGCTGCCCATGAGAACAAGGGGCTGCCTGTAAACAGGAAGAACCACTTAATTTTCCCATTTCAAAACTAAACTTAAAAATTCTCCTCTGCCATGATGCTTTAAAAAAATCGTCCATGGTTAAGCAGCTGGTGTGCCGAGACCACTGCCTACTGTGCCAGTCAATTTCCTCTTATTTTTAACACTCCCCATGCAGGACCAGCCATCTGTTTCTTGTTTTATCCTTTGATTGCAATCTTTTGGGGATGGATTTATTTCTGTACATTTAGCACCAGCCAGACTGGGGTCAATGAACCCAGGCAGCCCCATTCAGTAGTATATAAATACATAATATAGTCCTTCATGCTGCAGTTGAGGGGAATGGGTTTATTTTCCTTTTGCTGTTGGAATGGGAAGTAATCCAACATTTTTCATTTACTTATTTTTATTTTTTTAAATTAGAATCCAATAAACACATAGACGAAATAATAAAAAAAATAATTGTTGCTTTTACAGGTATATCATGCAATAATACTATTTAAGAATATCATTGATTGCTGAATAGTGTGTATCTACAGTGAACCTTTCCCCCTCTACTGGAATATTGAATCCCAAAGCAACATATGATGCACTAGGTTTTGTTGTTTAATTCTTTATTACCATTGAGATGCAGATTACCATACATGTGGAGCTGTGATTAGCTTTACAATAAAAGAAGTGAAAGTAGAAGAATTGGAAAAAATAACAAAAACTGGAACTATTGCAAGACTATGGTGCTGTCTAGAAGGGCTTTATTTTAATAGTTGCTTTGAAGGAGTGAAGGACCTACAAACCAGAATGACTGTAAGTGGTGCCCTCTGAGTAGGTACCATCCACCTCACTGCTAAATTACAGGCTGCATCAATTTTTCCAAACTTGCAGCTTTTACTGCCACCAAAGAGAGGGGCGTTTTGTCTCTGCAGGTGTCTTTTCGAGGTTTGTTTGAAAAGCCCTTGTCATCCTGGTTTTTTCCCTAGGGGCATGGCAGACAGCAGATAGTTTTGTGAGTAGGTTTTCATAATACCATAGCAGAAGGCAGGAAAGGCAGCAGTTTCAAATTTCTGGAGGCTCTAACGGGTTTTCCCATATGAGCTCCTTAACTACCCAGAAACAGGTAAGACTGTGGTGAAGCTGCACCAATTGCTTGTCCTGAACCTATTGCATTACTTCATGAAAAACTGAATAGCTCAAACTCCTTTTTGCAGTAGAGTCACACGTATTGTGCACCAGCCCTTACATTTTCCTACCATTTATCCAGAGTCCAGTGTATCATCACAGATAACAAAGTGTGGAAATGCTTGCTATAAATGTCGGAGGGGCTTAAATGTGTTTAGTGAGCATTTCTCAGAACTGAAAAGTCTTGCCCAGTCACAACCAGAAGATAAGAAGGGCTTACAAAATTTTCTCTTCTGAAAATCAGGCTGGAAAGGATTTGAGTTTCAGAAGTTACATGCTTAAAAGGTGAGTTTAATCATCAGAATTTTGGCATGAGGTGAAGAATGGTGATTAATCATCTAATCAAATCATTTTCTGTATCTAGTTATGCATACAATATATTCGGATTTCTAAAAAGATCTTGCAGGAAAAAAATGGCATTGTGGTGTAGCTGGTATATAGAAACATAGAAATAGAATTAAACTATTAAAAAAATGAGAAAAATAAAAGGAAAATAAAACCCAACAAACTAATACAGAAGAGAACAAAGAGATGGGGAAAAAAAAAGAAAAACAGAGCAGTGGTGAACCTGTCATTTTATCTTGCTGTCATCCTTGATTTATGAAATCCAAGAAAAAAATATGTAAAGACAAAAAGTATCTGTCCCTTGGATATTTGTTGGTTTTTCAGGTCACATTATGAAAGCTGCCTTACTTTCAGAATTTTCAGGATTACTTCTCCCATATCTCTGTTTTGAATTTGACATTCATGTAAAGGAGAGACTAATAAAACTTAACCAGATTGCACTTGCACCAAGTCGTGTAACCTATCGCACATCCACACAGCAAACCTTGAAACATGGAGGGGGGCACAACCCCACAGGCTTGTGCTCAGGGAATTCTCATTTTTGTAAAGACAGCCCTAGAATACCAGTACATGTTCCTTCGCAAACACAGAGCATACAGTCCCTCACATCTGGAGCTCTCTGGAGCAGAAGCTCAAACGTGCCAAGTTATGTGGTGCTTTCTGTCGTAACAAATGTCTGCTAGGGATTTATAGGGGAAAATTTTGCTTTGGCAAGGGTGATAAACATGTACTAATAATACTTTTCCATCTCAAACATTCATGTTTCTATGGGTAGATAGGGACCAACAAACTTACCCATTGGTGATCTAAACCAATACGTGAGCCCAGAGGTGAAACCCACTGTGCCAATAAATGATTTTTCCTACCCTGAATCCACAGGTTGCAGAATAAAGGAATTAAAGCTATCATTCATTTTGGCTTGCTCTTGCTGTTGTTGTATGAAAGCAATGGCTGATGAGCAGCTGCATCGTCCTGGTGTAAAGTCAATGAATTTGCCCCGCCATAAAGACAAATCACTCCGGTTATTAAGAGAAAAGCTAAGCACTAAGAGAGGAGCTGATTATTCTACCATATTATACTATCCTCTCAAATGTCTCAATTTTGTTTGATTTTTCCCCATCAAGTGCCAGAAAGAGCTGGCTGTCAACAACTCACAGGTTCCTTTTACAAAGCTGTAGATTTTCCAAGACTGTGCACCAAATCAGAATTTGTGATGATTTACACCCACTCATGCTGTACATGCAGATGGAAATCTGAACAATGAAACAAAGCCTGTATATATCCTTCCTTTTGTGACCTGCAGTGCGGAACTTTATTCGGAGCACCTGAGGGGAGAGGTTACTTTATATGGAGTGCTCTCTAAAGATTACAAAGACAATGGAGCTCACCCCAAAAAATAAAATAAAATAAAATTTTTTAAAAAAGGAAAAAAGAATAAAAAACCAAAACTGGTTCCTAGCAGTAATAACACAGGAAAGTTTCTATCCATTTTCTGAAGACTGGGGTGCTTTCCCATGTGCTTCAGTGACACTAAGTTTTATTTCTGCACTTTGAAACTTGTGTGGGGTTTGGGCAATGGAGAAGCCACACTCTATTTTCCTCTTGCCCAAATTAGATATCAGTATAGCCCTTATTACCTGTGGCTGGCTTAGCTCTGGTCCACAGTGATAGGAATAAGTGAAGAGGCAAGCCAACCTTTGCTTACATGTGCCAGATTTGGGTGCCTGTGGAGGGGAGCAGCAGAGCTGAATGCTTCCCCTCAGAAAGTCTCAGCCCTGGTTTTCATCAATTTTCAGTCAATTTATAATATATTGATACTCAGAATGACCCACGTTGTTAGGCTTTTCCTTCATGTGATGAATGAACGTTGCTCAAGAATAAAGCTAAACCCTAAGTTCACGCAGATAAGCCCTCATAAGTGGCTATAAATCTAAGGGGATGGGAGCTTCTTAGCCAGCCGAACGTAGTCATTCAGCACATAACCAGCACAAAAGACTCATAGTTGCCCTAGGCACTTACCTGGGGCATTTCTAGCTTTCTTGGAAAGAACGAACAGCTTCTTGTGTTTACCTTATTTCAGCTTTCCCAGGTATCTTATACCACTCCGTCACCAGTACGTGACAATATCACTGCTTTCTCCATTCCGAGTGGCACTTCACACCATCTCGTCTCAGACAGCAGTTCTGCCTATATTATTCCAATAACCAGAAGGATCTACCTCATACATACACCTTAGGATATATAAAATATGCAAACTGTAACTGAGCTCACTGTTTTTCTGTTTGTGGATATAAAAAAAAAAAATTGTAATGGCATTTTTACCCCTTTTATATCACCAAGAAATAGTAAAACATAAAAGAAGGTTAACTATTTGGATCCCTGTTAATGATTTGACTCATTCCTATATTTTCCTTTGGCTTGGGAAGGGTGTGGAGGGTCATATCGTAGTGCAATATCATCATGCAGTGTTATATTACCATAAAGATTACAATGCATTAAGTAAATTCCACATTACATCTAAAGTGAGCAAAACCTGTCATTCTCACAAAAAGTGATGTGTAGGTCTGTGTAATTTGGACTGTGAAGCACCCATTATTGGATTTTTGGGGACTTTATCAAAGAAGGCAATCATTCTTTTGTATTTCCCTTCTATCTTCAAACTATAAAATCTTTTAAATTATAAAATCAGGAAAATCAGAGTCATTAAGGTATGTGTGATGTTAATTCAGCATTACATCTAGTGCATTGCATTATATACGTCTCGTTTATGCCCGGAATAAGGCTTGTCAGTTATCAAAAGCTGTATCCACCCATGCACCATCCGTTTCGAATGACTGTCATTCGACTGATGGATCTCAGGGTCAGCGCTGCCTGTGCTCACTTGGAGAACACAAAGCTAAGTTAGAAAGTGCCCAGATCCTGAAAGGCTCAGTATTTTTATATTTGGACTTGTTAGCCCCATAAAATGAAAACGTACTGGAGATAGGCTAAGACCAATATGACCATCAAGAGAACTGTGGCCAGCAGCTCAAGGGAGGTGATTCTACCCTTCTACTCCACTCTGGTGAGACCCCACTTGGAGCATTGCATCCAGCTCTGGACTCCAGCATAGTAAGGACATGGACCTATTGGAGCAGGTCCAGAGGAGGCCACAGATTAGTCCAAAGGCTGGAGCCCCTCTGCTGGGACCACAGAGTAAGAGAGTTGAGGTTGTTCAGCCTGGAGAAGAGAAGGTTCCATTGAGATCTTCCAGCCCCTTCCAGTCCCCAAAGGGGCTCCAGGAGAGATAGGGAGGGACTCTGGATCAGGGAGGGGAGCCATAGGACAAAGGGGAACAGTTTTAAACTGAAATACAGGAGATTTAGATCAGATCTCAGGATTCTTTGCTGTGAGGGTGGTGAGACCCTGGCCCAGGTTGCCCAGAGAAGCTGTGGCTGCCCCATCCCTGGAGGGGT
>JAOQGH010000019.1:77011500-77022103 GCA_025769975.1 Gallinago jamesoni
CAAAGCCCCATCCAGCCCGGCCTTGAACCCCTCCAGGGATAGGGCAGCCACAGCTTCTCTGGGCAACCTGGGCCAGGGTCTCACCACCCTCACTGGAAATAATTTCTTCCCAATATCTAATCTAAATCTCTCCTCTTCCAATTTAAAACCGTTACCCCTTTTCCTGTCACTGCGCTTCCTGACAAAAAGTCCCTCCCCAGCTCTCCTGTAGCTCCCTTCAGATACTGGAAGGCTGTTATGAGGTCTCCCCTCAGCCTTTTCTTCTTCAGGCTGAACAACCCCAGCTCTCTCAGCCTGTCTTCATAAGAGAGATGCTCCATCCCTCTGATCATCTTTGTGGCCCTCCGCTGGACCCGTTCCAACAGGTCCATGTCCTTCCTGTTCTGATGAA
Source organism: Gallinago jamesoni (assembly GCA_025769975.1). Taxonomy (NCBI): domain Eukaryota; kingdom Metazoa; phylum Chordata; class Aves; order Charadriiformes; family Scolopacidae; genus Gallinago; species Gallinago jamesoni. The sequence continues at coordinate 77,011,892 of JAOQGH010000019.1, forward strand.
ATCTAAACCCAATCTAAACCTCTCCTGGCATGTGCTGAGACCAGTGGCAGAGTCTCTACAGGCTTTGATGCCTGAGCCAGCTGCATCCTTGTCACAGGAGGATCAGAACCTTGTCTTGATCAGGAGTTGGATAATAACGAGCTTCAGCTGACAGGCGAACACAAACAGGATCCAAAAAGTGGCGGGAGAGCAATGTCTCAAATGGCTGGAGATGTGAGGGATGTCACCATGGGTTGATTTCATTGGTGCCCTGGCTCTAAACCAGTATTAAAGACTTCAGGTAGAAAAGGGGAGAAACAAGTTTTATTTACTTGGAAGATCTGTGCCGGCTTTAGTTTAAAAAAAAAAAAATTAGAAAAAGAAGAAAAAAAAATGCGCTTCCTTATACAACTATTAATAGGAATGAAAACACTACACAAAGATTTTTCAGCATGTCAGAGGGAGCAGAGACAGCCTGATTTTTCTCAAAGGCCATCATTGCACCATTTTAATTTGGTTTAACCTAATTAACCCTGTCTGTAAAACTCTTAAATTTACTCAAAGGTTTCTTCTCACAAAAAGACCCCCCACCCACTATGCATGTTCAAACATGGGTACTGGTTGTCTTTAAACTATTTCCTGTAAGGTAAATGGTAAAATTAGAAATCTAGATTATATGAATTTATTCTGGCTGTCCTTAGTTTTTTTTTTTTTTCCCCAGTTATTTGAGGGTTTAAAAATAAACCAGCCATACCGCATTGCTTGAGAAAAAAAAAAAAAAAAAAATCTTAGATCTCAGATATAACTTATAATGGGCATTTTTTTTTTCTTTTTAAATTAATCTTAGGATTTTTAAAACCTGCAAGAGCATATGGGAACTGCACACACATCTTTGCATACACTGAAGCCTGACACCTGCAAAGGGGCTGAATTTTGGCTGTAAGTGAGTCCGTAAGGACCTTCCACCCTCTAAGGAGTACCTATAACCAGATCCTTACCACTCACAGCCACATAGTCCTATTTCTTTGGATGGTTTGCATCTAAAATAGTCAAATTACACACACTTTACAAGTCAGGCTAAAGAATTTACCAAGTTGTTATCAGTATCACAACCATCACACATTCAACTTCTTCTTCTCTTTTTATCTAAATTCTTGTACCATGCTTGCTGTATGTAGTAACAAAATACAGTCCAAACCCATTATTTCTAGGGGAAAAAAAATAATCCCTAAAGTAGCTCAGAAAACACCTCTAATTTCAATAGTCACCACCATGCAAATAACAGTACCTTTTTTTTTAAGGCAGCTGCTTAGGACACTATTCCTACTTTTTAATGACTTTTCCCCTGGTTTCTTACTAAACAGATTAAAAATCAAAATTTTCTTTCGACTTTTAATTATTTTGTGGCAAACAAAAAAAAAAAAAAAGGATAAAAGAAAGAAAGATAAGACTTTGACTGTATGATGTTATTACAAGGGTTATGTGTTGCAAAAAAAAAAAAAAAAAAAGAAGAAAAAGAAAAAGAAAGAGTAGACATAAAAGTTACATTTGTTTCATCTCCTACAGCTCTTTCTCGCACGTTGTCAGCTCCCCTCGTGCACACACACATCCACCCTACACACAGGGAGTGCATATGGGGCACTGGAAGAGCTGTGGGATAAGTGCAGTATTAGCTCAGTGTGGTAGCTTTGACGTGAGATGCTCTGCGGGGCTGCCAGCAGAGTGACAGCCTCCTTACCCTAATGCGGAGACTATTCTTCATCTATTCAGCTCGCTTCTAATAGCCTGACGTCGTCGCTGGTGGCACGAAGCAGATTGTGCATGGCGACGGCGAGCCTTGCATCCTGGAGGATTAGTTCTTGCTTTACGAGTGCCGGTTCTGAAGCTTTCAGCAATTTTTATCAGACGAAAATGAGGGTCAAACGCAATCAAATGAAAGGAAGGGAAAACGAACAGGCCAAAATGAAATAAGGAGATAAGCTAGAATTTGTGTTTCTGCTGCATTGCTTTTCAAAGGCAAGAACTTGATTTTTGGAGTAAGGTTGTTTGGGTTTTTTTTTTTTTGTATCAGCCAAGTTAGAACTTTATCTTTGAACACACAAAGAATATTGCATTTTGAATGCAAATATACAGATTGCAGCAGTTAAACATTAACTGCTTTCTCCTGAAAAAAATAAAATAAAATAATTCAATGCACTCTTCTATGAAATAGATTTGGGGCATTTAAGCCTATAAACTGTGTTAAATCTGGACTTTGTGAGAGATAAAGCGGTTTGTGACCCAGTTCTGGCACCGGTGCCCGTGGTAAGTAGAACTTCCCCTCAGGTGGGTTTGCAGATTCAAGGAGAGAAGGTACCACACAATTTGTCAAATCCATCCTTGCCGAGGTTACAGAACCACTGTGCTAGGTGCTGGGGAAAAAAAAAAAAAAAAGAAAGCCATCTGGAAGTTTTACAGCACAGAGAGACCAAATATGACAGATAAGAAACTTGCCTCTGTGATGGAGCAATTCAGTGGCAGAGCCAAGAACAAAGCGAAGGTCTCCCATCCTAGTCTAGCAGTTCCCTCCTCCCCACCCCGTCCCCCACCAAGATATTACTGTACTTTTTAAGGATTAATTTTTAAGGCTCTATTACCTGTAAGTGTGGGAACATTTTGTGTGGAGGAGTGCTGGTAAAAGGCTATTTAAAAGAACAAAAATACCATATGCTTCCTGGATTAATTTTGAAGCCTCATTAAGGTCAACAGAAAAGACTAAGATACACTTGTGATTTGGCGTGTGCTTTCACTTGATCAGAGGGGGATGATATTTTTGTAAACAAAGCCACTAATTTAGCCCCATCCAGAATAAACTTGTGTGTAAAGATCCTGAGCTGTAATAATGTTGTACCTTAGGAGCAAACACCCTAAGCAGATGCTGCCCCCTGATTTTGCTAACACTAAATACTAATGGCACTTCATTTACAAACTCAACAGAGAATAAAGAATGTTCATATCATCCAGCATCATCTAAGCAGTTCTCAACTAAACTAGCAGCCAGCTCTCAGAACTGTTAATTTAAAACTGAGACAGGGGCTGTGCCCCTCTCTATAAGAAAGTGTCCATAAGGCTAATAATCCTAGCGCCTAACAGCCACAGATTATGTATTAAATAAAGACAGCACACTCAAATACTGTCGTTTTATTCTTATAGCTATAAAAAAAAATATGGGAATCAAAGGCTGGGATTCTGCCCTAAAATATTCCTGTGACAACAAACTTAGTCCCAATATCTATGACAAATAAAAAAAATAATAATTTAAAAATTGGAGTAATATAGTAATTATATCCATATAAAAGCTAAGAGCATAATTCAACTCCAATATTGGTTCTGTAAATAGAAAACTATTGATCTCAGTGAACGCATGCTAAGCTTGTTCAGTCTGGAAAAAGAAAAGTATTTACTTCCAAATTGCCAACCAAAACCTTAATACTCCATTCTGAAAGCTCTGACATTTGTTTTCATGTTAACAAAGCACCTTTTATTCCAGTGACCTATCAGTGGAAAAAAAAAGTCAGGAAAATCAGACCAGGTACATTTTCTTGCATAACCTTATCCCTAAACTAATCGCACCCATTATTTGAAGACCAGCATTTACAGAAGTTTAAATTAATCCCACAGACCACAGAACCTTGTTTGATACTGGAGGGAAAGGTGAGGAAGGACACGCTTGAGCAGACTGAAAGTATTTGTTCATCTTTAACACTGTTCACTGAATACTTGTCTTAATATTTTAATCTTTAATAGGCGATTGAGACCCACTGATCTTAATTTTAAATCTTCTTTAAAATAGAGCTTCCAAGGTGATAAGCACAATGGCAAAGGTCAAAGGTTGGTGGGTGATGAAAATAAATTCGATATAAGGGAAAGGAAGCAGAATGGCAAAATCACAAATAGAACTGTTCAACTTTTCAAACTTTCAAAGTTTATACATCTATTTACATTTAATTTTTATGAACACCTTTTCTTTTAAACAAAACCCCATGTAAATACAGCTTTTGGGGTCTAAAACAGACTTTACTTTCAGTTTAAAGAATACTGAGTGATAAAAATCTTTAATTTAAAAAAAAAAAAAAAGAAAAAACAGCCTGTAACAAAGGTTAATCTCCACCAAGGAACATCTAAATTTTGAACATTGTTTATAACACCACCACCCTTTACTTCTAAACTTTTCTATATTTTTCACCTAATTACTTCAACTGAAGTATCTAGGGTAATTCCACTTGCTGCCAGAATTTGTACCCACATATCAAAGCTATCCTACTTTTGCCACAACAGAATAATTTACTCCACTGTAAGATATTTAGGTGAAATTCACTGAGTAGGTGAATTTTGCTTACAGCCAAGAAGGAGGTCTGAATGTTGACAAGAAAATACTTCAACAGAGCAATCCCATTGACTACACACTCTGATCCCTCTGAAGATGCCTCTTAAGTCCCCCAAAGTGCTATTCAGAGTGCATTAAGACACAAGCCATGGAGGCATCTTCAACCAGCCAATAGGAAAAACATGGGGTATAACCTTCATAAGGCTGAATTTAAAACATCTGAATACGGCAGTGTCAAGCCAGTAAGTGGCAGCTCTGTAATTTTGCTATTTGAAATGTAGGGCATTCCTCCCTCTCCAGCACAAGTCCTCTTCTCCCTCATCACTCCTGACACTTGTGCCAAATTTCCCACCTAAAGGTCTTCGATTAAGGGTTCTGCTTGGAAAGACCATGAAATCTTTCCCAGTATTTCTTTTTTCCTGCTGTCCCAGCCCTAGCAGGCAGTTTTTCTTGCTGCAGTTTAAATGTTCATTTTTCCGACCTACTCATTGGGCGCAGGGAAAACTTGTCACCTTTCTTGCTGCAAAACTAGTATCTTTTAAACCCTTTGGCACCATAATCTCCTTCAGAGCTGTGTAACCCAAATTCATTCAGTCCTTCCTAGCAGGTCATATTTTCTGTGTCTCTAATCACTCTCTCTGCAAACAGCTGTAGTAAAATATGTGAATCCAGACTTTCTTGGAGGAAGGCACAAATAATTGGACTTTCCTTCAACTATGATGTCATCAGCCAGAGTGGCATGGTTTTCTCATCTCTTATAGACAAGCTTTGTTTCCCTATAGATTTGCCCTTTCTTTTTTTCTTTTTTTCTTTTTTTTTCATAACAGGATAATGTGGACAACTCATTCCAGCTGCAACTGACCCCCAGCCCTCTATCTCAGTCTCTCCAGACAGAAGGCGTGTACAGATATTTAGCCTTTCCTAACATAAGTATTTGTGCTTGTTCTTGTTGAACTGCATCAACAAGAATCTTGGCATTGCAAATTTGCCAAGACTCCTTTCACTTCTGAACTCCAGGACTCCTCCAACCTCCCATGCCATGCACAAAGCTAATGAGTACAACATGTGGTCATCCAGGATTTCAGAGTTTTTGTTAATACCAGATCAAGAGTGACCCTTACAGAAACTCGTTTTGACAGAAATCCATTGATAACCACTTTGAGTGTCATCTTGCAAATAGATTTTTTACTTTCTGCCTGGTGCTTCAGTTTAGATCAATTTTAAGGAACTGTCAAAAACCTCACTGGGTTCACAGTGTACATCTACAACAACTAATGTGTCTCTCAGTGCCTCTCCTCTAGCCAGAGAGCTCCATAATACCTTATTGTGGAACAGGCAACCAGTGTGAAAATAAATGTTCCCAAACTATTTTTTAAATTGGATACCTGAAATTAAAAACCTTATCTTCTCTTGTAAGACTGAAGAGAAAGGAGTTGTTGGAAAGAAAAAATAATTTCCAATAAGTGCACACTCTTTTTGTATCAAGAATGACTGGACTCTCTGCAATTTTGAGGAACCAGAAAAGTGCTGATAACACCATCACAACAAGCAATATGCAAAAGAAACACTCAAAATGCACATGAAATTGTACAGAGCAGAGAAAAAAGAGCAAGAGGGTTTCTAATTGAGCATATTCCAACAAATGTAGGACAATCTCGTGGTAATGGGAGGTTGGCAGGAGAGAAAGAGAGGTGAGCAAATAATTTAAATGCCATACATCAAAGAAAGGCAAAACACAGTACCACAGCATGAACAGGCAGTGCCTCACAGGAATGCTTATTTCTCTATATGTACCTGAGACAATGAATAAATACATGGAGAATAGAACAATAATCATTTCAGCACTAGAAAACAAGAAGGAAAAAGAACAAAAGCACAACACAGCTTGCAACAGTCTGGTGACCTGATCAGTCAGTACAGTAGCAAAAAAGAAAAATAAAAAATAAAGATTAATCATCACAAACCTGTTAAAAGTATAAACAAAGGAAGTGTATTTTTAAAACACAATTAGCACCTATTTGGGCATTGCTTTCAAATCTCTTTTTTTGATGAAAGGTAAGCGAGCATGAGGCAAGGCCTAATTATCTGTTCTTTGTAGACAAATCCCAAAGCCATTACCAGGTCTTGTTGGATCTAATCTGCATCAGTGTTTAAGAGAGGGGATAGAATACTTTGTGTTCCCCACCCATGTGCCTGCCCACCAGCATGGGAAACCACGGGGCATGCTTAGCCCTTAAATACATTGGAGGGTGTCCTATCGACACACATATGGGGATGTTCAGAAACTCTCTGCATGAAGAGCAGGCACAGTCTTGACCGTATCTTGACCGTATCTAGCAACAGCAGAGCCATGTCACCAAACAGCAAGACCACCGTGAAGTTTTTTTTCCAGGAACCCACAGTTTTCCTCTCACCTTTTGTTCAACGGAGGCACAGAATCACAGAATGGTATGGGGTTTGGAAGGGACCTTCGGAGATCATCTAGTTCATCAAAGAAGGTTCACCCAGAGCAAGCTGGAAGAAAGATATCCAGGTGGGTTTTTAATATCTCCAGGGAAGGAGAATCCAGACCCTCTTTGTGCGGCCTGTTCCAGGGCTCTGCCACCCTCAAAGTAAAGTTTTTCCTCATGTTCAGATGAAATTTCCCGTGTTCCAGTTTGTGCCTGTTGCCCCTTGTTGCCCCTTACCACAGAAAAGAGTCTGACTCCATCCTCTTGACTCCTGCCCTTTAGATATCAATAAGCATTTATGAGATATCAGACTTCTCCAGGCTGAACAGACCCAGGTCTCTCAGCATTTCCTCATCAGAGAGGTGTTCCAGGCCCTTGATAATCCTTGTAGCTTCTGCTGGACTCTCTCCAGCAGTTCCTTATCTTTCTTGAACTGGGAGGGCCAGAACTGGACCCAGTGCTCCAGATGTGGCCTCACCAGAGCAGAGTAGAAGGGGAGGATGACTTCCCTCAATCTGCTGGCCATGCTCCTTTCAATGTACCCAAGGAGCCCATTGGCTGGGTTTGGTAATCCCTTCATGTTAATGCTGGTGTGGATCTTAATGTTCCTTGGGCCACTGACCTGTAATTTTTGCAAGAAAGTATTTGCAGTTCTCTGGAGCTATATAAATAATTGACAGTAATTAATTATTATACCTTTCCAAAAAGTGAAGACAGTGATCTATTACCAGAAACGAAAAATTACTGAAGACTATACTTCAGTCAAGCTCTCTGAAAAGATGTGTTTTGGGGTTTTTTCTGCTGCCTTTCTTTTCCTTTTTGATAAGTGTGTTAAATGGTACCTTCTGCACCAAAAAATTTTCACCAGTTTTCACAGATTTTCAGAGCCAGGGGCAGCAATTGGGATACTACCATCGATATGCTGCTGTTCAGGACCTCTGCTTTTAACAGCAAGCACAGTTCAGAGGCTGGAATGATGTTTCTTTAAGGTATGGGGGACATCAAATCTAAAGGCATCGCAACATCTCATGTTCATTGGTACAGCTCCTCACTAGGCACTAACATTTTTAAAGTAGATGACCAAGGGCAATCTCTTTGCAGCACCAACTTTTTTTGGTGTTTGCAAAGTCTAACACAAGGAGAGGACATCCTACAGCCAGAGCCCCAAGCACCCAGTGTTGGTGAGGGTTGTCAAAATATGGCTGTGCTTTACCGATAGGAGGCAGAGACAAGAACACCCAAGATGTTGCCTTGTCATCTGTCCTCCTCCTCCTTTGCTTGCTAGCACCTTTTGTGGTCACCTGGGACTCAGCCAAGTGGGATTCACAGGGAAATTTCTGGTGGTTCTTTGTGCTTTGCACAGCAATGGGGACCTAGAGTTCTACACACGATGGGTTTTATCTACCATTTTCTGCTATGACAACATGGTGTAAGCCATAGTAGCTTAGGACAAGAGCTGAGTTGTTCTTAGAAAAACCTGATACTGAGTGTTTCATAATAAAGGAGAATTTATAGGTAGGCCAAAACTCAAACTTCAGGAGCCTCTTGCCTTTCTAGTCAACTCCTGACCAGACAGATCTTGCTAAGTACAGGTATGGCCAGCAAGCATTGCACAGGGCAGCTGAAGCTTGTGGAAGACCAAGTGCAAGTTGCCTCGGTATTTTAGACAAAAATCAAGTGTATTCTCACCACTAATTCAACAGAATAAAAATACAAGTATCTCCTGGACTATTTTCCATACATTAATTTTGCAATCCTTCAGTGCTAAAGATTAACAAAAGATATACACAAAGTTATTTTAATTGCTATGAATGCAGCAAAAAGCCCTTTGATTTCTCTGAGAGTTGGGTGTTGTGGGTTTTTTGTGGCTTTTTTTTTTTTTGTTAAGCAAAATTTCTGCGTTGGTGTAAGGCAGATTTTCCAGGCTTCAACAAACCAGATGGCCATCCAAAAATGCGATATGAAATTTTTATAGGAAGCTACGAGCTGAACCCATCTAAGGCAGAGATTTTTCAGAGATTCCAAACTTTTAAAAATAAATATTACTGCAAGATCTTATGTATCTACATTTGAACCGCAATGGGTAAATAAATAGCCACGGCGATAATTACCTAAATTCTATATTTAGAAGGGAGGGAACACGTGCAATAAACAATAGCACATTGTGATATTAATGAAGCGCTCGCTTCCTCTAAATGTAGAAATCCAGCAATTATCACCAGAATTGGCATGTATAAAGGTGCCGGTGACAATTTTAAAAAGGCATATTGCTTATCTGATAGACCAGAATGCACGCTTTGGACCCGATGCGTTCTGCTGGGAAGCGTTCGGTGACACAGTCCCACACTGAGCCAAGCTTATGCTCGGCGCGGCGACGGCTCTGGTGGGGAGGAAGAGGTGATTGCAAGCCTTCCTTCTGCTTGCCCCAACTCCGCATTGGCCGGGGGCCAGCTCAGCCATCAGCACAAATTAGAGCCGCTATAAAGATGTTCTGCTTCACACCAGCAGGTTTTCGGACCCCCGAGGAGTGCCCCACCACTCAGGCATCAGGGCACATATTGAGCTCCAGACCTTTCCCGTCCAACCTCTGTCAGGCCCCCTTTCCCCTGCTAAAAGGTGTCTCCTTTATGGTCTCGGGCTTTTCGCCCCGTGCATTTAGAGCCCATCAGGGGAACGGGCAGAGCTGGACACCCCACGCTGAAGCATCCCTGGGTGACAGGAGTTGCCTTCTTAAGCTGTGAAGGTCACTTTTGGCGACGCTGCTTTGTGGCCAAAGATTTGGCCTGGAGACCTTGCCAAAGAGATGCCTCCCGGCAGCTTGTGGTGTTGTTGGTTTTGATTTTTTTTTCCAGCCCTGCATCTCTGTCCCCCTGCACACACAGAGCTATGCTGCTCTGCTGCCAGCACAATGCCCCGAGCCCTCTTCTGTCTCCTCTGCATCCTTAACTCTGCCCAACTTTTCTTTCTTGGGGCTGAAAAATCACCCCCCCCACACTTCCCTTTCTCATTGGACTTCACCCTGCAGCCTGCTTTCCCATGACCCTGTCCTACCTCACTCCCAGGAAGAAAACAAAGTTAGGAGAAAGTGGGAAGGTGAGGGCTGGCCACCTGGCTGATGGTGGGGTCAGAACTTTAGATTTCCACCCTGCTACAAGCCAGGCAGAGTTGGACACTGAGAAGAGGACTCCGGCAGTGGATGAAACTTATGAGGACAGGCTGAGAGAGCTGGGGTTGTTCAGCCTGGAGAAGAGAAGGCTCCGGGGAGACCTTATAACAACCTTTCAATATCTGAAGGGAGCTACAGGAGAACTGGGGAGGGACTGTTCACAGGAAGTATAGTGACAGGACAAGGGGCAACGGTTTTAAATTGGAAGAGGGGAGATTTAGATTAGAGACCAGAAAGAAATTCTTTGCTGT